>CM076571.1:256259154-256519803 GCA_034641835.2 Pinus albicaulis
GCCTTGCATTTAAATATTTTAGCCTTGAACGGTACAAATATCACTAATATACTTCTTTTGGAAGGTATTTTCCTTTGATGTTCTTGTCATGCCATACCTTCCTTGTGACTGAATCATTGTGAGCATGCTTGCATACAAACTCATCCAATCCATTTAGTTGCAACAAAATCTCTTTTTGGACATTTGATAGATCTATTTTTAATTCAGATGCCATTCTTAAATTATTGAATTCAAGCTCAATAGAAAGTAGAGCTTTCTTACCATAGACTAGTTCATAAGGAGTGAATCATGTTGTTGTCTTCCAAGTAGTGTTGTTGGCCCAAGTAGCTTCTACCAATCTATCTGCCCAATCTTTTCTACTTCTGCTCACAACCTTGGTGAGGATGCTTTCTAAAGCTATGTTAGTTACTTCTACTTGGCCATTCACCTAAGGATGATAGGTAGTAGAAGTTTTATGCTTAATATTTTGCTTCCTCAAAATATTCTCAATGAAGTGAGAGATGAATTGTGCTCCCTGATCAGTGACTGTTTCTCCACGGTATCCAAATTTGTACAACACATTCTCCCTCATAAATTATGTTACTTTGTCCTCGGTTGCTACCTTCACTGCTTTCAATTCAGCCCACTTTGTCCGGTAATCAATGCAAACTATGATATACTTCTTTTGTCCAGATGGTGGATCGACAGGTCCAACTAAGTCCATGCCCCACTTATCAAATGGCTCAAGAGCCACCTGGGGGTGTAAAGGCATTTCATCCCTTTGTGTGGGTTTCCTCGTCCTTTGGCACTGGTCACACCTATTGGTGTATCTTCTGGAATCTCGGTGAAGGATAGGCCAATAGTATCCTACCTGCAAAACTTTGTAAGCAGTTCTCTTTGTAGCAAATTGGCCTCCACATGGTCTATCATGACATTCAAAGAGGATATCAAAAACTTCTTCCTCCCTCACACATATCCTTAGGATTTGATCAAGGCCTAGCTTGAAAATATTTCCCCAAATCCATGTGAAAGGGGAGCTTTTTTTTATGATTATGCTCCTCTCCCTGAATGAAATATTAAGAGGGATTTTTCCAGCAACCAAGTAGTTGGATATATCATAAAACCGTGGTGAGAGTGTTGATATGGCAAAGAGGTGTTCAGCTGGCAACTGTTCATCCACCATTCCTTCTTCACCTATAGGGAGAATTAACCTGGAAAAAAAATCTGCAACAACATTTTCCTTTCCAAGTTTATCAACAATAGTCAAATCCAATTGTTGCAAAAGTAACAACCATCTAATTATCCTATCATTTGCATCTGGTTTTTTCATTAAATACTTGATAGCTGCATGGTCAGTGTGGACAAAGTTTTGATATCCAGTGACATAATGCCTGAATTTTTTCAATGCATGGACAATGGCTAACATCTCCTTTTCAGTAACAGTATAATTCAGCTCGGCCTTTGACAAATTCTTGTTGATGAAATAAATGGCATAAGGGATTTTTTCCTCTAATTTTCCTAATGTTTCCCCTACAGCTTTGTCAGATGCATCGATGTGGATGTGGAAAGGCAGAGTCCAATTTAGACCTCAGAGGATGGGGGGAGTAGTCAATTGTTTCTTAATGAGCTCCAAAGCCTCTTGAAAAGCACCCAACCGAATAAACTCAGAATATTTGTCCAATATCCCAAATAATAGCGAAGCCATCTTGCTGAAATCTTTGATGAACCTTCTATAGTAACCAGCTAAGCCTACTAAACCCCTGACATATTTCTACTTTTGAGGAGCCGGTATCCTTTTTATGATAGTGATTTGGTTTAGGTCTACCTGTATTCCTGATTGGGATATGGAGTGTCCTAATACAACCCCTACTTTCTTTAGGAATTCACACTTTTCTAGGCTCAAGGAAAGATGCATCTCAATGCACCTTCTTAGTACTTTACCCAAATTGGAGAGAGCTTCCTAGAAGTAATCCCCATATGGTGTGAAATTATCCATGTAAATTTTGACAGATTCATGGACTTACTTAGAAAATATGCTCAGGACAGCCCTTTGGAAGGTGGCTGGGGCATTGAATAACCCAAAGGGTAGGAATCTATAAGAAAAAGTACCCTAAGGGCAGGTAAAATTAGTCTTATCCTGGTCTTCAGGGCTGATTTGAATCTGATTGTACCCACTAAACCCATCTAAGAAGGAAAATAACTTCTTCCCTACAAGGCCATCCAAGATTTGGTCTATAAAGGGAAAAGGGAAATGGTCTTTCTTGGTGGCTTTGGTAAGTTCTCAATAATCAACACAAATTCACCACTTCCCATCCTTCTTTGGGACTGGGACAAGAGGGGATACCCACTCACTGTCAGATATATGATATATGAACCCTGCATTCAATAGTTTCTGCAACTCTTCTTTGACTATGTACATCAGATTCGGGTTCATCCTTCTTTGGGGTTGTCTCACTGTAATCTCCCAAAATAGGGCTTTCCTGCAGCAAATATAATATCTAAGGATATTCTAAAGTTAGGGATTTAGAAAATCTTGGACATAAAAATGTATATCAGTTCATAAGATGTATAAGGAACATTTAACCATCCAATGGATGATTAGTAGCAGAAATTTGCCTCACTATTCTCTCCCAGAATGAGGAAATGCAGCATTCTGGACCATAAAAACATCACTTTCAGAGAATAATGCAATAAATATGGTAAATGGCACTTGTATCCCGTTTTTTGTACATTATACAACTTCCATATCAAATTTGAAATTAAACAAATGATTCTAGCTAAGTTAAACAGATCTCACTAGCTAGAGATAGCTCAAAAACACCTCGATCCCATGACTTTTCAACTGAAGAATTTCTGAAGACTATGAGAGCATAATTCCCATGAGGGCTTCTATAGAAAATGATGAAATAATATTTATAAAGGTTTATATTAATCATGTAGCAAAGAAATGGAGGTTTAACCTCTTTTACATCAGAAACAAGACACCCAACAAGAGCTTTCGGCATTATACATGTATGAAAAGAAGTACTGCAGAAAATAACGTAGTTTTATGCAACTCTGTATTGATCATGGATGAATATGACATAAAATATCTAAATAATATAGAAAATGGCCCTAGGCCCTCTTTATTAGATCTTCTGGAGGGAAATAAACACCTCCTCCTCAAAGACTAGCACAAAATCTAAGTGTGCAACCCTGCTATTGCTGCCCCTACATAAATGACGTAGTTTCTGAAGGGAAATGCACTGTATATGAATGTGAATGATTTTACCTAAGCCAAATGATGAAATGGAAGGTCATAGCCTTCCCTTTGATCCCTTAAGCAAGCTGATCCAAAGAAAGGATGGAATTCCCGCCTGAGAATTCCTTGCACTAAGTAGTGCTGTAACTACAGCTAAATAGCTGAAGCATGCAAGTAGTCAAAATACCAAATATAGCTGAATACTAAATTATATCCTTGATTCTATTCCCTCCCTTTTATATTTGGTGAGCTTCCTCCTTCAAAACTGTGTTGTCCTTGTTGGCTTCCCTCCTCTTCTAGCAGCGCTGCTGACTTGGTCAACTAGAACTAGTGCACCTGTAATGCCTCTTTTCACATTGAGGGGTCTTTAATCCAGCTCTTCTTATGTGTGTCTGGCTAATCTTTTTTAATATTGAGATAATTTACTTGGGTGATTTCTTCCTCCTTAAGAATGCATGTTGACTTAGTCAAACTTGACTATGTCCACATCTATTTTGCCCTTGTTCACACCTAAAAGTGTAAAATCCAGCTCCTAAGGTCATCCCCTTCCTTATTAAGGTGGGAATTATTCATTTTTTTACTGTTCATGGGCCTCCTTACCCATTTATTCCTCTCCTAGGTGAAAGAAGCAAAATCGAATATTCCAATTTTCTTGTATGCAAATTTTGGAATATTACAGTCCTCCCCTCCCAAATGTTGCTTGTCCTCAAGCAACTGCAAGGATAGGACTAAATAGCATCCTCTTCATCCTCATAGCAACCTCATAAGATAAAATCCTCCAAGGATCAAGGTGCTGCATCATCAGTATATCTCCAAGTTGCTCCTCCCAATTAAACAAGATAGCTTTTGGTGTACACCCCAAATAGCTATCATCATGTGACAGTGAAACATCCATGGAGGAAACAATGGGTTGTTTGAAGGTCCTATTGAGGCATGAGGGCTGATATAGATTTGGATTCATCATCCCCATTTGGAATCTCCCATCCCCAAGCTATCAGCCATACAAAATGAGTTGCCTCCCAACATGGCAACTCTTGGAAATCCTCCTCCACCTTGAGCTCCTGCAAAGAAGGTGGGCCAAAATTATGAACATGGTAGAAAAAGTGGCCTACCCCACGCTGTCTTACTCTCCACTTAAGATACGTGTAGATAATTTGTTGATCTTTGGTTGCAATAATGTTGCCCTCAAATGGAAAGAAGGAAACTAGACCTCCAAAGGTCCCTTTCCCAGCACTGTGAGTCAAGCTGGCCCAAAACATCTCATACATGATGGATAAGAAATCACCATAATATGGCATCCCATCCATCTCATGGCCCACCTCATAAATAAACAAATATTTTTCTGTAGTGTCCATGTCTCTTCCCATACTCCCCTTAGAACATGTAATGCATAAAGTGTGGGGATGCTCCTCCTCCAAGAACACATCCACCCAATGTGTTTCTCCTCCAATCATGCTCCCCATAAAGGCAAGAACAACATCAAAAAATGGGCTTATGATCAAAATCGATATGAAAGGAAGACTAAAGGTTTCATGTGGTGCTGGAAAGTACCAACAGTCTCCCAAGTGGCCCCGGTGCAGTCTCTCCCACTGCAGCTTCAGAAAATAACATGGCAAGTTGTCTCTTGACAAATGGCTAGTTGTGTAAGTCATCACATCTACTAGAAAATAGTAAATGGCTGAATATATCAACTGAGCATACAAGAAGTAACCAAAAAATTGCCCCAAATCATACAATAGATGGTTGTCTCCATCATAATAGCTGGCTGAAAATGGTTCATGGAGCCCCAAGATAAGCTTGCCCCTTTGTGGAGAAATGCACTGCAAAAGAATGGTAAGAGCATGAAAATATTGTGTTGGACAATCAACAAATGTAGAAACAGAATTATTACCATGTAATGAAAGTAAGATGATGATAGGATCCATAAATGAGTCCCCCATAGTGGTATGACATACTCCTATGAAGAGGAATATACCATATGCTGCATGAAAAACCTCCTCATTTTGCCAAGTCAAGAAGAACATACCCCAGTAATAGATGAATCCATCCACTACTCTATCAATCTCACCCCCTCCATATCCATCAAGTGCATCAAATGTGAAGTGATCCTGGGAATACTCCATTAACAAGTTCCTGCTCCAAAGTGACAACGTTGTTGGCCTATGAAAATAGGCTTCTGCCAACTCATAAGTCCATTCCTTAACATGTACAATGTCAAAGGCTCCTCCCATAATGTTATCATATCCTCCTGCTGCAACATCATGAAAAATGTGAGAGCAAATATGTCCTTGCTCTCTCTCAATCCTCCAGAGCAACAAAAGTCTTTGCCGCCTTCTCATACCTCCATCCTACAACCCATGTGGTGGAAACATAATGACCATTTCATCACAATGCATCCACACTCCTTGCTACTCCATGATGCAAGTACCCTGCCAAGTTCTTTCCTCCCACATACCCTTGGAAAAAGGATATGTCTCATGATGGCCAAACTCTCTCAAGAGTAGCCAACACAGTTTTGCCTCTTGCTGCCCAGTATCATAGATTTGCAAGTAGCTCTCTAGCTTCTTGCTCTATATCCACATCCACTTATCCACCGATGGATGCCTCCTACCATTCTCCATCTTGGTACTCCTCCAAAGAAGACTACCATCCTCCCATATTAGATTTTCCTTATTTCATTTCATGGGATGCTAAAAGAAAACTCCTTGGAGACCTCTTAGAAAAGATCTCATACCAATGAACATCTTGAATCCATAAGGATCCAAGTGAGCTGAAGGCAAAGCCTCCTCATCACTACCCCTTGACAGCGTTGTAAATCTCCTCCATGGTGTTTTGGCTGTCTCATGTCTCAATTCAAGGATTAACATAGGGGTTTGTATGAATTTGTTTGGGACAAATTTTACCTCATATTCCAAGAATTCACACCCCACCTTCCCATGTGGTGTGCAGCCCATCAGTTCCCCATTAGGATGATGTCTCAGTCCTTCTTTGATCAAACCAAGGTTCCACAACACAGTGCAATCATGCTATCCCAAATGAGGAGTGTGCAAGGGTACACAATCCTCCCTATGATTTTCTGAAACAATAGGAGATGAAAATTTAGGCAAACTTTGATGAAATTCTGAAGCATCTTGCATGGCTGTAAGGGCTTCTCCTTCCAATAGGTTGGCTCCTCCAACTAAATATGATGAGGGATGCTCCTCCATAGCTATGACAGCATTGGAACAAGTTTCCTTAAATGGAGAAGAGGACTCATCCCTCTCTGACCTTCTACTGTCAAATATTCTCACTTCTTGAAGAGTGAAATCAACAAAAGTAGATACCCTTGCTTTTTTTTCATGGCTGGACCACCAAGATCTTGCCTTGCCCTCCAAGTGTAGTGCTGAGATTTCCACAGGCTCTTTTTCCACTACTGGATGTAGTAGGAAAAATGCCTCTAGTTTCATCACCCAAGTCTTTGCTGCACACTTGAGTGACCTGTCAAATGTAGACAACATGAATCTTTTGCCTCTTATCATTCTCTCATTGCAGGGTCTTCTTTCTTCTCTCAGTTGAATAAACTAAGGAAAATCTAGGGTCTCTTGGAAAGCCCTAGGTTGGCACTTGTATTTTTCCAAATACCCACTCAGGATCTCATGTTCTAAGTGGTCTCCTTGCTCTCCACTTCCTCCATGAGAACAGGAAGTGCATGCATCTCCTTCTTCCTCCTAAAACCTTCTATAGGTCTCACTGCAGCATTCTCCTCCTTGAAACCCTCTTGGATTTTCAATGCATTTCTCTTCTTTCTCCTTAGATCTGAAAATGGATGAGAGTAATCTAATCCTCTCCATCATTTTGTTCTCATCTTCTCCTTATATTCTGACTGGATTTGAAATCCAAAGGTTGAGCCAAGATGGCAACTCTGATACCACTGTAATATCCCAAAATAGGGTTTTCCTGCAGCAACTAGAATATCTAAGGATATTATAAAGTTAGGGATTCATAAAATATTGGACATAAAAATTTATATTAGTTCATAATATGTACAAGGAACATTTAACCAGCCAATGGATGATCAGTAGTAGAAATCTGCCTCACTATTCTCTCCTAGAATGAGGAAATGTAGCATTATGGACCATAAAAAGATAAATTTCATAGAATAACGCAATAAATATGGGAAATGGAACTTGGATATCGTGTTTTATACATTATACAACTTCCATATCAAATTTGAGCTTAAAAAAATCATTCTAGCTAAGTTAAACAGATCTCCCCAGCTAGAGATAGCTCAAAAACACTCTGATCCCATGACTTTTCAACAACAAAATTTCTGAATACTATGAGAGCGTAATTCCCATGAGGGTTTCTAAGGAAAATGATGAAATAATACTGATAATAGGTTTATATTAATCATGTAGCAAATAAATGGAGGTTTAACCTCTTTTACATCAGAAACAAGACACCTGGCAAGAGCTTCCGGCATTATACATGTATGAAAAGCAGTACAGCAGAAAATAACGCATTTTTCTGCAACTCTGTATTAAGAATGGCTGAATATGACACAAAATATCTAAATAATACATAAAATTTCCCTAGGCCCTCTTTATTAGATCTGTCGGATGGAAATAAACACCTCCTCCTCAAAGACTAGCACAAAATCTAAGTGTGCAACCTTGTTGCTGTTGCCCCTGCATAAATGACGCAGTTTCTTAAGGGAACTATGAAGTATATGAATGTGACTGATTTTCCCTAATCCAAATGATTAAATGGAAGCTTAGATCCTTCCCTTTGATCCCTTAAGCAAGCTGATCTGAAGAAAGGATGGAATTCCCACCCGGGAATTCCTTGCCCTAAGCAGTGTTGTAACTACAGCTAAATAGCTGAAGCATGCAAGTAGTCAAAAGACCAAAGATAGATGAATACTGAATGATATCCTTGATTCTATGCCCTTATTTTTATCTTTGGTGAGCTTCCTCACCTTGGACCCCACACATTTTTGAGGTGACTTCTTAGTGAAGCTTCCTCCTTCAAAACTGTGTTGTCCTTGTTGGCTTCCCTCCTCTTCTAGCAGCGTTCTTGACTTGGCCAACTAGAACTAGTGCACCTGCAATGCCTCTTTTCACACTAAGGAGTCTTCAATATAGCTATTCTTATATGTGTCTAGCTGATACTTGTTCACATTGAGCTAGTTTGCTTGGGTGATTTCTTCCTCCTCAAGAATGCATGTTGACTTAGTCAAACTTGACTATGTCCACATCTATTTTTCCCTTGTTCACACCTGAAAGTGTAAAATCTAGCTCCTAAGGTGATCCCCTTCCTTATTAAGGTGGAAATTATTCATATTTTTATTGTTCATGGGCCTCCTTACCCATTTATTCCTCTCCTAGGTGAAAGCAGCAAAATCTAATATTCCAATTTTCTTGTATGCAAATTTTGGAATATTACACTCACAGGCTTGCATCCTTCTTTGATGTACATTTGATGTTTGCATACTGAAGGATGCACCCCTTTAATTTCCTTGTAATCCCAAGGAGATTCTTCAATATTTTCTTTCAAAAGCTGGCATAGCTGCTTATCTTCTTCATTCGAGAGGGTTGGGTTGATTTTCAGAGATCTGGATGGGCCAAAAAAAATAGCCTCGGTGGCTTTAGAGGTTGTCTCAGCTGAGTGCACTTCCATCCAAGTTTTCCTTTTAGAATCTTTGACTAAGGTTTAGAGAGGAGTGTTATTAGAGGACTAGTTTTGAATGGCATGGTCGATGAGTTCATCTTCATCCAGCTGCCCCCCTCTAAGAATAACAGTTATGGTACACATAGGGGCAGTGTTATATAACTCATCTTCTTCATCCTCCAACTATATAGGGAGATCATGATCAATGGAAGGCTGGGTTGGAGGATATAACACTAGATTTTTAGACAAAGGCCCATTTTTTATAGTCATTTTTCCGGTCTGACAACTAATATAAGCATATGCAGTGGCTAACCAAGGTCTCCCTACGATGAGAGGATAACCATTAAACTTGGTTTTTGGTTGCAATACTAGGAAATCTGTAGGATACTCCCAAGAGTCCATGGTAATCATAACATCCTCAACAATTCCTTCCGTAGTTACTGTGGACCAATCTGCAAGTTGCAGAACTGTTGTGATTTTCCTCCAAGTCCCTTGGAGATTAAGTTTCAACATAGTTTCCTTCATAATGATATTGATGGTAGCCTCTAGATCAATCAGAGTGTTGGGGACTATGACACCATCTATATGCACATCCGAAATTGGACTACCAGGGTCTAGGTATTTTGGAAATATCACCTTCCCTAGCATTAGGTCAGAAAATTGTCCTACCACATTGATGGTGGGGGTATCTCTCTTCCTTATCCCAGGTTTCTTGAAGCACTTTTCTTTGATGAGCCTATTATAGATAGCGAAATCCTTAATGGCCTGGAGAAGTGGTATCTTTAAACAAAAATTTTCCAATTCCCCCAGGAGTTCAGTCTCCTCTGGGGTGTGCTGACTAGGGTGGATCAAGCGCTCGATAAAAGGAGGTTGTTGGATCTGAGTGTTATCTTCTTCCTTTTCCTCCTCAACCTCTACAGGTGCAGATGGGGGATGCTTGCCTGGGAGTACTCTTCCTAACCTAATATTAACCTCCTGTATCTCCACAGCATAACTTGGATGGGATGTTTCTCCACTGGGAGCTTGTTATTTCTATCTGTTGTTTGGGTTCAGATTGGGCTGTGTAGGTATAGGTAGCCTAGGTGGAACAGCATGAGTAAGTTGAGGTTGAGGTTGGGGTGGAGGCATTAGACTAGGTAGTTAATTTTGTTGAGGCCTCCACCCTTGGGATGGATTGTTCCAATTATGTTTTTGTAGAACACACTGCTGAAATGGTTGGTTTACTGGCTAAGGATGATATGAAGGGTTGGAAGGTTAAGTAGGAGGTGTAAACCAGGATGGAGGAGTGGGGGTGTACCAAGGTTGCATGGGTTCACTGTGATTGTTGTAATAGTAAGAGTAAGTTGCACCTTGCATACCTTGTTGATATGGCCAAGGGCCTTGAGGCCTTCTCTAGTTGATGAAAAAAAATTTCTCTGGCATTGTTTCCCCACCTTGATATACAAATTTAAGTCCAAGTAAGGAGGGACACTTGTCCATGGCATGATTCTCTTCACAAACTAAGAAAACCTCTATGAAATTCAGTGGACATTCATTTCTTGGGTGCTTCCTGGTACATCTAGAACATAATATGGCTAGGGCTCTCTATGCTTCCTCTTGCTTCCTTTTGACCTGCATTGTGTCCATTTGCAAAGAAAAGGTGTGCAAAATGCCACTCTTGAAGTCCTCTAACATGTTTCCAATCTCATGTTTTATGAAGGTGAAAGAGGAAGGGGTATTAGATGTACTTTGGCTAGCTCTGCCCTTCTTCCTAAATTCCCTAGAATAGTTCCGGAAGACAGATTTGACTATTTCATAGGGTTTTTGATATATATCCCCTCCTGATAACATATTCAAGGTTTCTATAATCTCTTCATTCATCCCTCAAAGAAGTACAAGTTTAAGTGATTCAGGATCAAGAGTACAGTTAGCTCTCTTATAGTTCAATTGAAACCTCTCTTCATAATCCTCTAGGGATTCATCAGGACCTAGAGTCATCCTAAATATCTCATCCTTAGTTTCCTTGGACCTATAGTAGTCTTTGTACTTTCTGCTGAAGGTATCTTCCATCTGTGCCAAGGTAGTGATGTTATACCCAGGCATACCCATGAACCAGTGCAAGGCTTCATCCTTAAGGGTGGATGGGAATATCTTCAACTTCTGATCATCAGAGGTGTAGTCATAAGTCCTACAAAAAACAACAAATTCAAACATGAATGTGTTAGGGCCCTCAAAGGTAAGTCCATGGAAATGTGGAAGGTCTGAGGGGATAATTTTTTTCATCTTATTTTCCCCATCTACCTCTCTTATGGGAAAGGCTCTCTCGATCCCAACCATGGTTAAGATAGGTGAAGTAGGTCCCTTAGTTGAAACAAGGTCTTCTTCTTCTTCCCCAATATGATCCTCAAAATATTCAGAAGGCTCTCCTAGAGGGGGTTCAATCTCACTGCCACTAAAGAAGAGTGAAGGGCGGCTAGGAAGTGATGTGGGAGTTTTAGGTAAGATTTATCTTTGGGTATTCCTAGTCCTATAAGGCATGAAAATTTGATATTTTTGTATTGTTTCAATATTTATGAAATGACATGAAAGGAAATGAAAGAAAAAAAGAATGCTAAAACAAAATCAAAACATCTACTATACACCTCCCCGGCAATGGTGCCAAAACGTGGTGAGCCCTAGTAGTGCACCAAGGGCGCTGCAACTCCCAGGGGATTCCCTACTTTACTTTATCAACCCGGGTTTCATACAAACTTTGAGGTGACAGTGCTATATACACAGCAGATGCATTATGTTCATGTCATCCTCTTATGATTTACAAAAGGGTGCCATTTCTTAAATTATGAGAATAATTGGAAAGTAAATTGCTAGAAGGAAATGACAGAAAGGAAACTGAACTAAATTATTGGAAAGAAATGACAAGAATGAAGCTAATTGAATTTGCAGAAAGAAAATAGCAGAAAGGAAACCCTTTCTAAACCACACTTGACTTGGCCAAACGGCTAAATGCACTCTACTTATCCTATGATCTATCTACCATTCTCTTATCCATGAAACTAAACTATCCATGTCTTAATTCTAACTAAAAAGAGTTAATTTGCAGCTTGGAGGAAGAAAAAGGGCTATAAGAGGCTAATTGGGGGATTTAACACATGAAACGAGGTTTGGAAGCAGAAAGAGGGGGTTAAACCCTTAAAACAATTTATTATAACATGAGAAATGACTTTGGAGTGCAAAGAACTCAAAAGTGTGATGGCAGAGTGCGATGGAGGACAAAAGACACGATGTGTGATGTTGCAATTGCAACTTCGCAAGTTCAAATGGATAGCCGTAAGGACTTAATGGAATAAACTAAATTGTGTGAAGTGTGAAGTGCGACGAGTGATGTGGCGGGTTGGGAATTGCAATATCGCCAGTTTAAATGGATAGTAGTAAGGACTTAACATAATGAACTAAATTGTGTGAAGTGCGATTTGCGATGCAGTAAAGGTTACGGGCTGCGATATGCGATGTGGTAAGTTCGACGGGGTGTTATTTGTGATAGGATAAGATCTGCGGGATGCGATTTACGATGGGGATGACGTGGCGATGAAAGGAGAAAGGGAAAATTTGCGGGATGCGATTTGTGATAGGATAAGAACTGTGGGATGCGATTGGCAATAGGATAAAATCTGTGGGATGCGATTTGCAATGGGGATGACGTCGCTATTAAGAGAAGAAGGGAAAATTTGCAATTTTCAATATGCGATATCGCAATATCACAATCACAAGAATGAGCGTTAAGTGTTAAGGTAAAATGTAAACAGTGCGATGTGAGATTTGTGATTTTGCAATATTGCAATAAAAAAGAATGAGTGGTGTTTGTTAAAGGTAAAAGATAAAATGTGTAAAGTGCAATTTGCGATGGCGACATGGTGGTGGGACCGACGACGGTGTTCGATTTCGCAATATCACAACCACAAAGAAAAAGTGGTAAGTGTACAAGGTAAAAGGTAAATGCTGTGATTTGTGAAGTGTGACGTACGGTGGCTGGATTCTCCAGGGGAAAAGGCAGAGGTCAGGTTTTCGGTGGTTTGGAATTGCTTTTCACGTGTTTTTCGTAAAAAGGGGTAGGCAGCCGTGAATGGGGGAAAACAAAGAAAGAAGTCTGAAGAGCTTAAGTTCATTAAAAAAAAGGCAAGTGGAGCCTTAAGGTGAGAAGGAAAGGAGGGGAATGGAGGCATAAGAGTAATGCTCAGAAGTGAAGCACACCTATGGATTCATGCATGATGAAACAAGGAAAGAGAGGCTTGGACTTAGCAATAAAATTTCTTCCAAAAACTTCAAACAGAAAGAAATTTTGTCCTAAGGGAAGGTCTACCCTGCTCAAACTCTATTGGCAGAGATGAGAGGGGGAGACTTGACCACATTTTTTGAAGTTTTCCCTCTATTTTACTACACATAAGCAATTAATACTACAACAGCACAAAATATAAACATTAAAGAAACTTATCATAATTAGATCTAACTTAAATGGTAGAAGAAAAACTAGCTAAATGACATAAATAAAAAGATAGTAACAGAAGAGAAGCTGAGGCACATGGATGGGGCCCTAACCCATGAGCCTAGCCCTCTTAAACTTAAATCAGTCGAATGAAACCAGTCTACTCATTTCACAAATAATAACTACATACATCTCTGAAAGTTTGATCCCTGAATAAAACAAAAAACTCAATAGCTCAAAACAATAGTTTTGAATGGAATCGAGACTAGAATAGACTAACTCTTCCTAGCTCTAGCTCTACTCTATTTATTCTACAGGGTAGCTACCAACAGCACCCTATAAAATGGTGGTTGAGTCTACTTGACTCCCAGTGAACAAGGATTGGGTGCACTCCTCTTTGAGTTGCTTGGTTGCCTTTGGAATTCGAATTACTGGAGAGAATCCTGGGGGATCCTTTGGCTGCTTTTGGAATTCGAATTAGAGAGAATATTTGGGATCCTTCGGCTACCTTTGAAGGTGGACAATATTCCTATAATTCCTCTTTGTTGTTCCCTCCAAGTATTTTTGATAAATGTTACACCATTTTTTGGTCATCTAACCTATTATCATTAGGTGGACCCAAGTACACCATGTAAGACCAATTTTACCCTAAGTAAAATTGCCTTCACTATGTTAAATAACTTAATAAACCACATTTATTAGGTTGTTTATGGTCCAAACAGGAAACCCCAAAAAGAAATATTAAACAAACCTATATTTGTTTGATTTTCCTCATGGAATAATTAATTAAACCATAATTTAATTATTATTCCCAGTCATGTTTAACCCAAAAACAAAGAAATTAATTAAATAAACCTTTATTTATCTTATTATTTTCTAGGAATAATTATTTAAATCTTATTTAGATAATATTCCTTGTTAAATATGACCAAATCACCCACAAATAATTAAATAAATAATTATTTATTTAATTATCTTCCAACCACTTCCTTAAAAAGATAAATAAATCATTTATTTATTTATTTTTAACTAATTAAGGGATTTGACCCAAGTCAAATACCTTTTCCCTCCAACAAATATAATAAAATATTCCATAAAAAGTGGATCTAGATCTGGTTAACCCATGCGCCAAGATCTAGAATGACCCAATATTTTGTTATAAATAGGAGGGTTTTTCCTACCATTCTTCACCTTTTGTTGCCTATTAGATCACTCTGGATCTATACACTTGGTCACATTTTTCCATCATTTGATGTGTGAGCTCCCATTGAGCTCTATTCTTTGCATTGGGTTTTCTACACCAACAAGAGAGAGAAATCTTAGATCTGAAGTGCTGAGGACTTCCAAGAACCCATCCCACCGAGGAGAATTGGATACGCCTTCTTGTTTTCCTCCCAGGTGCCCGATTAATATAAAAATTCTTTCAAAAATTGTTCTTGTCTTGTCTATTGGTATATGGAGCAAACCCTTGTTTTTTTTGCTTAATGTCTTTCCATGCATAGATCTGGTTTTTGCAGCTCTTTTATGTTCAACTAACCGCAGATCTGAAGATATTGGCAGCCACTTTTGTTGTTAGGGCTATTAGTTATGCGTAGCTAAAGTGGTCCTTTTTCGTACACTTCAACAAAGGATTCATACTAACAATAAAATCCTTATAAAAATGATTAATAATTCTTGATTGTCTGCACTCAACCTTATATTAGGCACTCAGAGTATGTTAGCCTAAATCACCACCTATGCTAGCACCATAAAACCAAATAATAATAAAAATTCAAGAAAATTGTATCTAAGAAGGAAAAAAGGTGACTATTAACCCATCCAAATATGTGTGATGATGGATCTCATTAGTAGCCAACCCTCAAAGAATATCGGTCCTTGACTACTCTTATCTTGAATGCCCTATCACATTCTCAAAGAGTATCGAATGCCACAGGTTACCCAATTCTCCATTATGTCTTCCAGGTGAAGACCAGAATTTTGTTTCCATCCATTCTCTCCACACAGCCTTCACTAAGACTTACATTTGTTAGTTCTGGTCTAGTGCGTTACACATGTATTATATAATAATATACGTCACTCCCTCTTAACTCGATAAGAACATACTTCAAGTTTCTTCCAAGCAAGAAACTTATCAGCAGGATCCCTTTCAACTAGAGACCTACAACAAAAATGGTGAGACACCTAGCTGCTCATGAAGAATTCCTCCCCTAGATGTCATTGATTTTGGTATTAAGAAATATTAAAATTTTGGCTTCATAGGGCACAGTTCATCCATCACTTTCATCCACGATTCATGTCAACTATCAGAAAGTGATTCATCAGTATTCGTCATCTGTTCCACCTTTATGTCATGATGCTTTGCTTCAAACCATCTCTTACAGATCTTACATCCTTCTACATGATTGGAAGCCCTGCATAAAATTAGCCAGATAAACATATACCTAAGAACTTTTAAATCAAAAGTTTCCTTTGTGATGATATTTCACCATGACATCTTCCTGTAGGCATCAACATCCTCTATTCATATTGACACATCTTCTAAAGATATGTCTTGTCAAGGGTCTTCTTGTTTACCATACTTGTATTAGATTCCACATATCTTCCCAGTAGATCTCCTAGCCACATCTTCTTGGCTTCCGGATGATAACCACATTTTTACATGGTTGCACTTCATGATCTCTTAAATTATTTCTACACACAGCTTCATACCCAGGAACTTCCAATATCCAATTCCTTGTTTGTATACAACTATCTCATATTCCATATGAGGACATATTTAATTTCACCTTTTAGTGGAAACTTGTGCATCGTAAGAGATCCTCCTCCATAGGTCATACTTCTAAAGATAGAATTCCATTACCTGCAACCATATGACATGACTTCACAACGTCCAGTGTCAGCATATAAATATATGTACCTCATACCTTTTCCCTTTGAGTCATCCTATAGCAATTTTACTAGAATGAAGAACTTCATTCTCTTGACCTGCTTCATCAATATGTCATCATATCCTAATCCTAGAATTCTATAGCATATAATTCTCGATTAAACCTTTATGCTTTCTTTCTAACCAGTGAATCCATAGAGAAATCCATTAGAAAATGTTAGCACCTGTTTCCATATTGATTATTGAATGATGACCCTTGATCTTGATGACTGCAGTATGCCTTCCATAAATTTTGTTTATTAGTGAGGTTTCCAGGAGCTCCTTCTTCAAGTTCTCCTCCCATAATTCTATCATGATGATTTTAATATAAATTTCTTCCTATCATACTATTTTACAACCAACAGAAATCACTTAAAGAGAAACATGATCTCAGTCATAATAAATATATTTAGTTTCTCTTTCTTAGATTTCTTTGTATCAGGTTCTTCCCTTATATCTATGTAATGAGCTTCTTCCTTTTTCCTATTTTCCTTTCCAAATTTAGGACAATCCCTTTTATAATTCCCAAGTTCATTACATCCAAAGCATCATAATTTTCTTCTTTTATTTCGAGGACCAAATTTTCTGAATCTTTCTTTCTTCTGGACATGGTCGTAAAGTCTTGATTCCCTTCACTTGATCCTGTATCAGCTTTGGATTTCAATCTTGTTTCCTCTATTTTACATAGGGACCATAGATCATGGAATGGTGTTGCTTCTTTCTTCCCGTATAAGCTTGAAGCCTTCAAGTGAAGTTTCCCCATTCTTTTGGTAGAGCATTCAGCACCATTGTAGTCATCTCACTATCAGACATTACTTCTCCCAATTCCTGTAATTGGTTTCTTATTTCAGAAATCCTCATAAAGTATGAAGTGATTCCTTCCTCTCTTGAAAATTTCATTTTGTATAGTTCTTGTCTCAGAGAGATTTCTTCTCCTACAGTACTCACAGAGAATAGCTCCACCAGTTTCTCATATATTTCTTTTGCAGTTTTTAGTTTTTATACATAGGGTATGAGTGAGTCCATAATGGATTCTATGAGAATCCTTTGGGCTCTGATTTCTCCTTTCATGTACTTGGAATGAGCTGGAGCATCTTATTTTGAGGGTTGAATTTTATAACCTTCGATGTAGTCCATAACTTCACCTTCAATTAGATTCAAATATGTCCTCTTCTTCCATGCACTAGATTTTGATGACCCAACCAAATTGTTACTTTATTTTCAATAAGTCATTTTGACAGATTTAGACAAGATCATAGATACTTACTTGATTAGGATGACTTCCTCCTTCTAGCAGCTCCTTTGATGATGATGAAGATAAGAACTCCTTCTTATATTGAGTTCTCCAATGTAGGTGTTCTTGAATCCTTGATGATAAATGATGTCTTCCACAAAGATGATGTCTCTTCCAACGATGTCTTGAATATAAATCTTTGATGGAAAAGATTATCTTCTTGATTAGCGGATCTTTTGAATAATATTTCTTGAAAACTGATCTGACCTTTTAACCCAAACTTTGATCTTTGCTTCCTTGAGTGTCTTCTTGTCAAGTAGCCCTTGTGTTCAACACCTTAGCTCTAATACCATGTTGAGAATTTGGTAGGGTGGTGATTAATTTAATTCTCTTCTTGATAATAATTGTGAGCTTGCACTTTATACTTATGCCTTCACTTCTTATCTTATAATGCCTTTCATCAAGTCAATTACCACAAAACACAAGAGACACAAAATTAGGCTCTTCGAGCCAGGGCCAAAACCTCTCCCCCTTGGAGAGGAAAACTCGCAAGAAATTCTGCTAATAGGATTTCAGTTGACAAGTACCATGATGATGACATAAAACTTGACCTATGTATGCCTCTAATACATTTTTGCTGCTTCTTCAATGACTCCTTAAGCTTATCATTCTTTCTTGCACCTTCCTGCACTGATTAGCACTGTTCAGCACCAGCCTTAGAGAACTCGGTCTCTAGCCCTCCTTTACTTTGAATCCTTATTCTTATATGTCTTTATGCCCAAAAAAGAGATACGAATTACTACACCTTAGATCCTTCCTTCAATATATGTATCCTCCCTTTTCTTGTTTTATTCTCCAATCCAAAGCTCGTACCCAACTCAGACTTGTCTTCCGCATTAGATGTTGTTCCTTACTTCGGACTAGCCACAATCCTTGCTACACATTAATCACGGACTTTGTCTCGCATTTATTGCAGGTATATATCATCGAACTGACCTCAGACTTGTCCGCATTCTTCTACTGTCTTATTCAGCACCTTAATCCGCACCTTAACACTATTGAATGCAGCCCTTATCTGCACTTGTCTTCTTCTCTTCCGCAGTCCCAACTTCACACTTTCTTCAAACTTCTTCATGGTATTATATCACAGAGACATGCACAAATATATTAAACAATGAACCATAGTCTCTCCTTATATATACATGATAGGTATTATTTATTGAGATGACATGAAGGGATACTTGTGAGCTGACTTGTGTAGGAGTATTGAGGCCGACTTGTTTATTATCTTCAACGTTGAACTTAAGCCGCATCTTGAGCTATGATCTGAAGGTTTATGAGACAAGGTTGGAGGCATACAAGAGTGATTTTGAATCATCATAAACATGGCTCTTTAATACATTTATAACCAAAATGGAAATTCCCTAAAGCACATTAAGAAGAAGTCCTTATACCTAAAATAAAGCCTTGCTCATGAAACCCATGAGGCAAGCATACCAAAAATATATTTTATTATCTTTGTCTTCTTTATAAATTCATAAATACATAGCCAATATGAACACCAATCCTAGTTACACTTTCAAACATGATAGGCCTGTGGGTATAAAGTACCCTACTACTGTAGGGCAAACTCTATTAACAATCCTTCAATCCTATCCCAAGTTGTTCTTAATGGGGCATGCTAGGATATTTAAACACTTAGGATTTAGTTAAGTTCAACTTGGTTTAATGTGTGTGTTATATAAATGTGTGTTTCTTTATTGTGCATTATTTCATTGTAATATGATGGCCACAATATTTTCTAGAGATAAAGTGATATGATGGCTTATATTATCCTTGATAATAACAACTATAGATTTGTGGCTTAACAATGGATTGGTCCATGATATTTATTCATAAAGCATGGAGGGTCACGACTAATGATTGAATGTGAGTAATCCCTTATGTAAACTAATTTCTTTTGCATTAATAATTTCCTCAATTGTTCATGTTGGTTGGTCATGGACTGTTTGCCTTTTAGAGGGTTATAACCACATAAAATAACTAGTGTTGTGAACTTTGATCTAGTTGTGTGAGTGGTTATTGAAGGTGTTCGTCCTCTATGGAATACCCTATTTACTTGAAAAATTGGCACTCCAATGTGTTTCTCCTTCTAGGTTAAAAAATATATATTTTTTCGAAATTTTTCATCAAAGGAAAATATCCTAGAAGGAACCTTTCCAATAATTTTTTTCTCATTCCACACATTGATCATTTTTAACAGAAAGAAATTTTTTTGGTGGAATGGTTAAGATTTTTACTTGATCCTTACTATAAATAGTGATGGATAAGTTATTATGACGTAGATAAACATGATGTCGATTACATCTATGTGGGATAAACTGAATTCTCATTGTATTCCATATTTCCATAAAAAGGGGCCCATGCATGTTTTTTGATATCACCGATAAATATTCCCAATATGAAAAGTCCTTAGCATTAGTTGAATTACTAGTTCCTGAATGGATTGGCCTACAATATTACGTACTACTTCTCTTAATTCGATCAAGTGATTATGAGTAATACCCATACCATAACATAATTGACAAATCCAAGATATACTATTTCAATTAAAGGGGGTTTGTATACATATTTTTTGTGTTTAAAAGTTTATTAATTGATTTTGAATGCCAACCCCAATATTTTTATTTCACATGGAAATGCACCTCTTATTTATATATACATCCTCTACTAACACACACCCAACTAGAATTTGTTTTTGTATAATAATTTCATTTATTTCCTTCACTTGACCTTGAATGGGACTTATGCTAACACCTTGGATAGTTGCACAATATATTTTACATATTCTGATGTGTTGAACTACTTCAGTGAGTCCAAAATTTATCATTTGTAAAATAGTATCCAAAGCTATTTTACAAGCCCCATAATAGGAAATAATCACTACAAGGAAAAGACCCTCTAGTAGAGGTTATAACAGAGGTTTTAGTGTTATAAAATTGGCCAAATTTGTCAAAAAAACATTTGCTAGAAGAGCTTCTAACAGAATTTCAACCAACTAAAACAAATTGGGCGGTCGAAGGTTATTATGGATGTTTTTCTCATCGGTGTGCTAATCAAGTGTCAACACATTGGTGCGTTTTAGAGTGAACGCATCGGTATTGCAAACCTACCAAGCACCGTGATGAAAAAAAATATAGGATGCCTCGGGGTGTTTAGCAATGTCCCGATGTGTGTCAACCAGGCAGTCACCCCAGGGCGGTCGAAGGTGCATGCACTGGGCTGTTAAGGTCTAAAACCATATCGAGCACACTGTAGGTGATACAATGCACCTGGTCGTTCTAATTGGTATTGGGATTTGTGTAGTGCCCATAGGTCATATCAATGCACTGGTGCATGGTATTATACAAACACACTGGCACACAATATCACAAAAATGCACTGATCATTGTAATTGGTATTGGTATTGGTGTAGTGCCCATAGTTCGTAGAGACGCACTAGTGAGCAGTCTCACATAAACGCACTAGTGTGCAGTATCACACAAACACAGCGAGAGTTATAATTGGTATTGGTATTTGTGTGGTGCCCATAGGATAGAGAAACACATCGGTGTGCATTATAATATAAATGCACCGATGCACAGTAACTGACACGCATCGATGTTCATTTTGTATTTTTTAGAAACATTGACCTGTGATAGTGAAACTAGTGTGATTTTTTAAAATTCATTATTCATCAAAAGTCGACACATATATTATAACAGTATCCATATCAAATAAATTTTTATTAGTGCATTTGAATGTGATGTTTGGATTAATTTGTTATATCATATCATAATTATTGTGATTTTTTAAAATTCATTATTCATCAAAAGATGACACATATCTTATAACAATATTCGTATCAATTAAATTTTTATTAGTGCATTTGAATTTGATGTTTAGATTAATTTGTTATATCATATCATCAAATATCACTTCTCTTCATTATAATATTTAATCATCCATATATATTTTATTATATATATATGAATAAGACACTCTTTATCATACAAAATGGTACAGTTATTGGTATCCCTTTATCTTTCAATTAGGACACTATGTCCATTACATTAAACAAAATGTCTGATTTCACAGACAAAAATTTCAAAAAATACAATGCCTTTCTTTGATATCCAAACATAATGATCATCATTCTTCACTTTAAATGTTGTCACTTCTTGAGCTACTTCCATGACTAGGGTTATTTTGAGGAACGTTTTGTTCATGGTGTTGATTGTTTTCTTCTTCTTCACCTTCCATCTACAAACATAAAAATAAACTATAATGAGTGTATATACATTGGTGAGAATAATGAAAATTGCAATATTAAATAATACACATAAATGTAAATTGAAAAGAAATGACGTACCATAGCAACAATTGACTCATGAACTATAAAAATTCTTTCAAAACCAAATTTCATGCCATCTTTCAAGATTTCATTTGTTGGCGCAGTTCTATACTTTGTTTCCTGCAAGTTTTATACCCCATAACAAATCATATATTTAATATAAAAGAGTTTTTTGTTATATTAATTATAGACGGAGCTAAGTAAAACAAGATCGATAGATGCTTACAAATTCCACAATTAATTTCTAATATGCCAACATATAATGACAACCCATATTTAACCTAATGTCAATCAATTCGTCTGATGGTTCTTCTTTGTATGTTAACACTTGTTTGAAGACATTCAATGATGATTATTGTAAAACAACTTAAAATATACAAAAATGAAATCTAGTTAAGTTGTTATACGGAAGTAACAATTACTCACAAACTTAGATATCAACCCTTTTTTTCCTTGTCGTCCTGTTTTATGTGCTGAATGGGTTCCATTTTCTTTTTTTTTCTGCAAGAAAATACTTGAAAATTAATATTTAATGCTAAATGTTTTATTTATTGTACCTAATCGAAAAATACAATGATTACATATTACATTCGAAGCACGTTGTTGTTGAGATGGCTTCTTGTATGATGCAATTATGTCCATTTCTTTGACCATCTCCTTGTACACCCTTTTGGACATTCCTACTAGCATATTTCTGATATCAGCTCGTTCATCCTTTGAAATTTTCATAATCTTCCTAAAAATGTAACATGAAAATAAACTATTTAATTTTTATATTGATATATGAAAAGTAAATGTAACAAAAACGATATTTATAAATGATTGCTTTCTAGTAATATATACATATAATTCTAGAAAAACATTTAAAGGAATATTACTTTTTCATTCCTTCTTTTTTGTTGTTGTACATTTTTTCTATTAAAAGTTTGGCATGTCTCATTGAAAAATTCTCTGGAAACTCATCTTGTAGTTTAGATAAAATTTGGTTCTTAGAATCATTGGATTGATTTTTGTATTGTAAGTGGAAATAACTTTTATACATTCGTTCCACTAAATCCCTCAAAGTTTTGTAAAATCCCCCCCCCCTCCTTTCATTAACTTCCAGCACCACTCTAGATGAGTTAAGGAGCAATTCATTTTCATTTGCATGTTCTATTTTTTTTCTTTTCTTAGGACAACATTCCTTTTCTGAGTTGTTGGTCCCTGTAGAACATTAAACATATGTGAATTAATAGATTGTTTAAAACATGTTATCTAATACTTTTAATTATATTATTAATGAAAATTAAAAAAACAAACTCATATTGAATCGATAGTGTTTTTTTCATTCACGCGATTCATCATTTTGTCATTTTTCCATCAAGCTTTTACGCTCTTTTGGTCCTAGATCAGAAATAATCTTATCGAGCTTCATCATTTTATGGCTCTGCATGATACACAGTAAAGAATACATATTAGTTAAACTTACATATAGTTCAAAAATAATAATTTTTGTAAAAAATTTATAAAGAACTTTCCTTTTCTTCTTTTCTTGATGTGCTATCAGTATTTTTGTTACTTGATATTTTGTCAGCCATTTCTTTATCAATATGAAACCTGTACCATACCATTCATTAATATATTTTATAAATAAATCATAAAATTTTCTGGTAAAAAAAAAGGCAAGAAACCGGTGAACCTTTAATGATGTATGCACCAACGTCGGTGCAACATGTTCTTATAAACGCACCGTCAAAATAGTAGAAACACCATACGATGCTCTATTTCAACAAGGAGCACCAGTGCGTTATATTTTAACTAGTGCACCGATTAACACAGACAAATTAATAAAAATCCTCTAGTGTTAGTTTTTTTAGCATATGATATCGTGGAGGGGGCGATGCGACATATTCTTATAAACGCACCATGAAAACAAGGGACCACCGTATGGTGCTCTCTGCCAACAAGGAGACCCGATGCGTTATATGTTAAACAGTGCACTGACTGACATAGATATAAAATCAAAATTTATTTTTTTCAAACAGTATGTGTGCGGTGCACTATAATGAAATAACGCACCAGTCCCCTATTTTACATATGGTGCATGGATTAAAAAAATATATGTTTTTAAATTTTTTTATTGAACAATACGTGCGTGGTGCCCTGTGATAAAACAACGCACCGGTGCACTAGTTTACATAGGGCACATTGATTAATTTTTTTTTTTTTAAGTCATGCAAGGGCCGACATGGATTAGGATCTGACTATGCAAGTCGTCCTGTCGGTTATATGTCATAGGCCTACTTATATAGCAATAAAAACCCTATAAATCTAAAATGAAAAGCCCTAATTCTGAAATCATAGAAACATGAAGAAGCAAGGGAAAAAAAAAGAAAAAGAATCAAGGGTTTAGCGTAAGAATGGATTTTTTTTTTTAATCTGAAAATGAACAGTAAATTTAAATTTTTTACTTACTGTGTAAAAAATACTGCAGAAAATATAAAAAATACAATAAAATTTAATCAGCAGATGGTTTGAATCACCTAAGGTTTGGAATTCTAATTGTCTGAATAGTTTTGTTCGAAAGTATTTCGCTGCTCCACAATGCTCTCGTGCTCTCTTTCTCCATGTATGTCTCATGCAAATCTCTCCCTGAATTATTTTGCAAAAATAATGAAATAATGAAAAGTGTTTACTATTTAAAGAATTGTTTTATGAAATCAAATTTTCAAAAATATTTTTGCCACCCATTTTTCAATTTACAGTTTTTTTTCACTTTAAAAAAAAAGTTGTGTTTTTTTTTTTTTTTTTTGCGACTATTCGACACTGGTGCGTCAATTAATAACACCGCACCGGTGTACAGTAACTAAAATGCACCAGTGCAACTATCTGTACATTAGAACTGATAACAATAAGTCCATTTTTAAGGCATCGAAATTACTTTTAGATGTGTACACCAAAATTTATTGTTTATTTTTCTCAATGCATGGAGAAAATATCATAATTATATCGAATGGAAAATTCTTCAAAATCTAGCTCGTTCTATAATATTTCTCAAAGTCCATCACGGAGTTCTCCCTATCCATCTTGAGATGTAATATTTACTTCAGGTTATATTTATATTTTCATTATCTAATTGAATTTATGTTTTTTATCCATGCCAATCAGCTTAATAAAATTTATAATGTATACAAAGTTGCAGGTTCATGCAGATTCAAAATCGAGTTCAGATGCAAAAAATATTCAAACAGCTCCAAAATGTCGGAAGCTCTTATCAGGAGCAACATACCGTAAGGCACATTTGGTAGATGAAAATGGACATCCGCTTCACCCTGCCAATTGTAACAATATTGCATCTTCTAGCCACAATCCTGGGACAATGATGGTAATAATAATTGTTTGGTATATTAATGTAATTATTTCAACATCAAACCAATTAATCATGCATTGTCGATGTGCTTACTAATTGATATCATAGATTTCGTATTAATCATATTCAAATATATTTTTTGAAATTATAAAGATTCTAGTGATGATGAGAGACCTACCTACCATCTTCCGTTGCACCCCATGATAATGTCAAATCGAGAGAAGGCTGAATTAAGAGAAAAAATTAGAGAGGAACGATACCAAGAGTGGTTGAATCAACCACCTATTCAATTCCCGCTACATCTAGATTCACCAACTAGGAATGAATACAACAATAGTAGTTCTTCACAAGCTGGAAATGGAGGCAATCAAATAGAGGTTGGTATGGATGATTATATAATGGATATGACTGCCATGGAGACAAAGTTTTTAGATGCATTCCAGAACAATGATCAGCTAGGGGATGATGCTCATATCGCTGACACCTTTTTCGAAAGCCTTAAATTTGCTTCCACCACCCCTCTCTTTGGACTTAGCGCTCAATCAAAGTCTACCCAATTGGGGAAAGTGATGTTACTGTACAACTTGAAAGAAAATTTTTTCTTGTTGAATGCATGTTTCTCAGAAATTTTGAGTAAGTTACCATAAAGTCCTCCCTTGTATTTTTAGAAATATAATCACACAATGAACATTACAAATGGTAAATTATAAACGTTAATAATTATATAAACATTAATGTACATTTAATATTTTCCATGATCACCAAATATAGTTTATTCAAAGATAAGGTTATTCTGAGCGACAATTTCTTGTCCGATAGCTACGGAGAGACAAAGAAATTGTTGAAAATGTTGGTTGTTGAGTACATATCATATCATTCATGTCCAAATGATTGTATGATATATAGAAGAGAATATGCAAACCAAGAGATATGTCTAAAATGTGGGCATGACAGGTATGATAAATAAAAAAATAAGGGTAAATCACATTGTCCTCCTTTTAAGATATTGAGGCACATGCTTATAATCCCAAGGATTAAAAGGCTCTTTCGTTGCAAATAATTAACTATGTTGCAAGGATGGAATGCCTCACACATAAATGAGTTGGGAGTTATGTGAATCCCAACAGATTCAATAGCCATGAATTATTGAGAGAATAGATGGCCCAAAAAATTCAAGGATGAAGTACGAAGTCTACGACTCAACATAGCCATGGATGGCGTCAACCCATATTCCCTCCAGAACACCAACTATTATGTTTGGCATTTATTAGTGATCAATAACAATATCCCCCCATGGTTGTCCATGAAGAATGAACATCTTATGTTGGCTCTGACAGTCCCTGGTAGAAGAGAAGTTAAGAATATGGATGTCTACTTACAACCACTAGTAGATGAATTGAAGGAATTATGGTATGGTATAAATGTATACAATGTATTAAGACCCATAAAAGCAGTGAGGAGTTTTACGTTGTATGGAATATGTGCTTACATGACACATGATTATCTGGGCTTAGGATTTTTCTCTGGTAACTTACATTTCTATTGTTTTTTTTATATACGTAACAATATTCTTTCGCATATGAGTTATTTAATTTGTTGTAATTGTTCTGATCTTCATGGTATTCTTTAACGTTCCATGCATATATATTGTATACAATAATCTCGTAGGTCTTGTAACAAAAGGGTATTTTGGATGTAAATTTTGTGGACCTTCTTTGAAAGCTAGATGGTCCAATGACCTACGAAAGCTAGTGTATAATTGCTCCAGGGTATTCCTCCCAGAAGAACACCCTTACTAAAGAGAAACATACGATTTCAATGGTAAATGAGAGAGAACCTAAAGGCCTCCAATAATGACACCAGCTAAATGGATTAGATAATATGAGAGAGTGAAGGAGAAGGATTTCATAGAAATGTTTGGTTCAAATGGGGAGCCTATGTTCGATGAACTAGAATTATTTCACACCTATGTTGAGAAATTTCCCATTGGGATGAAAAGGAAATCTATCATTTATAACCTCCCATATTGGGAGAATCTTAAGATTACCCACTTATTAGATCCCATACATATATTTTTTAAAAATCATCTTCTTTATGGAGGCACATATCATCGAAACAAAGTGACACATTGGTTGTTAGGAAAGATCTTATTACCTCAAAACCTAAAAAGAAACATTTTCCAAGATGATTAGAAAGTACAATATCAGAGGCGAGTGCTGATCCATCCAATTCATGGTATTTCAAAGAAGGTGATGTTCCATGGATTTTAAAGAAATATGATCTTTCTTTCGCAAAGGAAGTTATAATGGGTGTGAGGGTGCCATCTTCATACAGGTGTTCTCTATGGTGATGCTTCACCATGGATGACCATTTGTTGGGGTTGACATCACATGACCATTTGAATCTACTAAGAGTACGTATAATGTCAAAAGCATGATTTTATTATTTTTTATATTAATAACTTTTATCCCATGTAGGGATCATAAAAAATAACTAATTTTGTATATTATTGCATGTGTTTATAACTTTGCAGTGTCATTATCCTTTGTTCATACGTGGGTGTGTGAAACATGAATTCCCCCAAGACCTAGGATGTGCCATATATAAATTATCTCCATTTTTATGTTGGATCACATCAAAGGAGATTCATGTGGCTAGCATTCCATGGTGATGTCAAGAGATAGTTGAGATTTTTTGTATGTTTGAGAATGAACTGCCGACGAGTTTCATGGACTTGTAGGTTCATCTTATAATCCACCTAGTAGATGAGGTTGAATTATTTGGGGTGGTTTCTTGTCGTTGGATGTTATTCTTAGAGAGGTACATGAATAAATTGAAAGGTTTTTTTCGACAAAGGGAAAAACCCGAGGGGTCTATGGTAGAGGGGTACATATTGTATGAGTCTTTCTATTATGTGAGTGAGTACATCAAACAGATTGACAACAGACCAGGTGTGGTGATTTTAGATGATGAAATGGATGAAGACAAAAGAGAAGGGGAGTTACTCCAAATAAATGGAAAAAGGTGCTTGATAAAGAAGTTCAACAAGAAATTTCAACACCTACACTAGTGTGGGACCAAGAGGTCCAAGCAGAACCTACACTAGTGTGGGACCATAGGTCTTAGCAGCACCTACACTGGTGTGGGCTAAATTTGGTGCATGTCTATTTTAGTTGTCCCTTAATTAATATGGACAATAAAATGTAATATAATCTCAAAATAGCTTTTAATACGAGTGTGATAAACTCAATTAACTCATTAATTTCTAGTTGAGGGTAGTTGGTGAGGCATGTAGAGTAATTCTAGTTGTAATAAAGTTTGAAGTGGAGTGGTGCATTAGTTAATGTAGGTTGTAATCAGTTTAACTCAGTTAAGTGAGTTAAACTTAGTTTTGCTAGTTGTAAATGTTAGATACACCAATGAGAGATCAATTGAATTAAATATTATTTAATTCACAATCAATGATCTCATATGCAACTGAGGATTTACTATTATTAACTGCATGCATGTCAGTTCTAGTGGAGACCAAGTTGAGATCTAGGTGAAAGGGAAGTTGACTATCAGTTGTATGATTATTGGGTTGCACCCATGCAACCAAAAAACTATTTGAATTGCCCATGATCCTTGCATAGTCAAGGAAGGCCAAAATTCCTATTCTTTAGGGATTGCATTCCGTGTGAATTGCGCAAGAAAGGGAGGCTATTTAGAGGCTGAGAATTGGCTATGTGTTGGTTAGTTTTGTCTGGGACAGTGTGAGACAATTAGCTGAGCACAAGAGGGATCTTGTGAGAAGAGTTGTATGTAATTGTTTTATGAATCCATGCTAAATATATAATAGAATATAGTGGGGTTTTGAGCAGAAATCTTTCTCTGGGAAATTATCTGTGTTGTGGCTTGATTGATTCTTCTTTGCTTCATGTGATTGGTGATTGTGTTTTTGAATTCAACAATTGATTTGTAGAAGTGATTTACTATCTAGATTTAGTACATTGTTAGATCGGATTGAATCCATGATATACATGATTGTTGTATAATTTATACATGGTATAAGAGCACAAGAAATCACAATATTGGAGGAGGAGATGAGTTTGCGACTGAATAGAATTCAAATTTGCAAAATGACTTTCTTGGTGCTATAGATGATTCAAGATCGAAATGGATTTAAATGGCTTGAGAATGGAGTATGCACTCGAGGGCAGCTCTAAATATATTTCTTGAAAAATAAGGATGGAGGAAATACTCAAATACGATGGCTTGAAGGAATCCATTAATGACAATGATGTTCCTAAACTCGTTGTGACAGATGCTACAAATATTGATGCATGGGAAAAGAAAGTGGCAAAGGCAAGGAGGATGTTACTAGAGTATGAGACCACATTGTATCAAGTCTCCACGGTAAATCCACACCATATGCTATGTGGAAGGCTTTGAAAGATCTATTTTAGAGCAGTAGTGACCATAGGAAATTGGAACTGAAAGAGAAACTCAGGAAGATCAAGATGGAGAAAGGAAACTCCATGCCAAAATATTTAACAAAGTTTGTCCAATGTTGAGATGAGCTGGGGAGCATTGGCATTACTATCGCTGATGATTATTTGGTGAGTCTAGCTCTCCTAGGACTTCCTAAGAGCTGGCATAGTTACCAAGACTCTGTCAATGGAAAGGAAAAGCTGCGAGATTGGGAACGACTGTGGTCGGATTTGGTGCAGGAGGAGTTTAGATGGAATACCAGAGATAGATATTTATCTAAGAATGAAGATGAAGAATATTGTGATTTGGTTGCCAAGGTGAAGAAAGGGAAGGGGAAGAAATTACATTCCAAATTCGAGTCCAAATATGGCAAGAATCAAGATATGTCCAGAGTGAAGTGTTTTCACTATCACGAGCATGGGAATTGTTGTCGACAGATGTTGTCGCTCCTAGAGACAATGCAGAGTTGCTGACAGTATATATCAAAGGCTTAGACATCTTAGCATAGCAAGGAGCATATAATAAAAACTTAAAATAAACTAAAGGTTTCCCTTCAAGCATTTCTTGTAAACAAGAAAAATTGCTTAAATGGGACTAGAACTTGCTATAAACTGGCCATGTGAAAGTAATGTTAAAAGAGACAAGATGCAAAGCTCCAACACAAAATCATCGTACAATTAAGAGACAATTTATTGTAAAGAGGGCCGATTCAAGTATGCCACAAGAAATCACATCAAAAGGTATGCTAGAAAGAAACATAATAAGATATTAGTTATTCCTTGGTTCGATACCCGTACACACAAAAGAACCATATGGCTTATCAATCTAAGAATCCATACATGACAATGGCATTTAAAAGTAATTCCTCCCCAAAGCAACTAACAGAAAAAGAAAGATGGATGAAATGAACATGAAACAGTATATCATGCCTGAGCCATATTTAAAGTGCTTGACAGATCCAAGTATGGGTATCAACTAGGATAAATCCTTACCTAAAATCAGTGAGCCACTCGCATTCCAGTACATGATACAAGAAGATGGATAAAATGAAATGTTGTATTAAACACATAAAAAGAAGTTACATACTGTGAGATACCAAAGACTAGAATCCTCTAATACAGATATAACTCCTCCTCACTGAGACCCTACGGGCTCTGAGTCTTCATGCAAGAGCTTTTACAAAATGTATACAAAAAATGCCTTTCACTGCACAATTCTCTGATAAAAATCTGGGACCTTTACAATGTCACTCTTCCCGGTTTTTATAGAGGAAGAAGAGGAAAAACTCATAAAAGAAGTAGGTGGAAACAATTAATTGTTTCATTAAAACAAAATGGAGGAAACATTCACACCCATACCATTTGATGGCCATGAAATACTGAAAGTACTCTACGGTCTTCTCCATGAAGTAAATTTTGTAGGTGCGGATTTCCTCAGGGGTAAGGTATGAAGAATAAAATATGTAACACTCTGTACTTTCCTGAGAGAAAAATCTATTGAAGTAAAACCTGGAGGATATAATTTTTATGCGCTTGTACTCTTTGCCTTCTGAATGTTGGGTTGCCATTTAAAATCTTCGGCTCCAGACGTTGAATCCCTTTCTCTCTGACTGATTCTCTTTGTCGTATCATTAATAACTCCGTCCGTGGAAAATCTATATTTTAAATTGCTCTGGAGGGTTTGGTAGGCTTTTACCATGGCTTATTTAATGAAAGCCATATCACGGCAACTACCTGGGGATTTTCTTCATAAACTCTACCTCTGCAAACTGATCCTCTGATACATCTTCGATTTCTATAATGGAGGCAGAGATTAATGGCGATTTCTTGTCGCTGCAACCTGTAAAACCCACAAACATGTTAAAGAAAACCGGAAATAGGGATGATGACGTGACGTGATACATGGACATGGTTGTGTAGACTTGTCGAAGTGGTGAAATGGGGTGGGGTCAAATGGAAATGACACTGCAGACATGGCAGATCGGTGGAATGATGCAAGTTGGCAGAGGATTTTAACGTGAAACATTACAATATAACCCATGAATGGAATGTATGCAAGGTGGAGGAAAATGCAATGAGCACGTGGGGTAAGTGACGTGGAGGTGGACCAGGTCAACAACTGGGCAAAAAAATGATCTGGGCCATCCGATCTTAAAATAAGATCAACGGTTTAAACTGTGTCGGGGGTAATTGACAGTGGGCCAGGGGGTACGTTTCCTTTGCGTTAAAACCCATGCAGCTTCAGAGTGTAATGGTCGTTGGATGAGGGCCTCCAGATCTGATGGTTGACATTAATTCTGCTACGTGTCCTGGGCCGAACATTAATGTGCAAAATAGGGCGGTATTGAAATCGTACATGGGGACACACGGCCCACTCTGAATGGAATCGCTGCGATTTGAGGAAAACTGCCAGCCTTTCAAAAGCGGTGCGGGGGAAACGGGCCGGTTTTTTGCAATCAGTACAGGTGCGGGGACCATCGGGCAGGAATAGGATGTGGTACGTCGATTTATGGTTTTATCTAACGGCTGGCGAATGGACTATGAGCACGGTGTTGATCAGCGGAGACTGTTTGATCTTGTACAGATCAAGGGATGATATTTCGCCAGACGCGCATATTTGATAGCACCCCCAAGGTTTAGCATTAGGTTCCGACTCACAGTCATGTGGAGGAAATGGCCAAGCGGTTAGGGCCGAAGGGGCCGAAGGGGCCAGGCCTCAAATATTTTCAAAAGTGGGTTTTTAGCCTTATAGAATATAGTTTTGGGGGCAAAGGAAATCAACGATAGGATTTAGAATGGATTCTCAACTCAAAGAGAAAGGATCGAGGGGGCTTAAGAAATATTGTTGGTTGAACTTCAACAAGGAACTGATTATGGTCAACAGGAATTATGCCACTAAATTTCCACAAAATAAGAAGAACAAGAAGGATTCAGGATCTGTAGTGGGTGAGGCTTTGGCCTTGCAATTTGAGCTTGAATTCTCATTTATTTCATGCATGGTGTCAAGTGCATTGGGATCGGTGTGGTATTTGGATAGTGGTGCATCCTTTCATATGACGAGAGACAAGGAACTTTTCAGTAGCTTGGAAGAGAAGGACCTTCATATGCATATCGAAATGGGTGATGGCGGGTGGTACAGTGCTACCGGGATTGGTACCATTACCTTCCAGATACACTCATGTAAACCCTTTCAATTAAAATATGTAATGCATGTATGAGGCTTGAAGAAAAATTTGGTCTCAGTTGCAATGTTAGAGGATAGAGGCTATGATGTTGTTTTTAGTGAAGGAAAATATTTCTTGTGACACAAAACAATAGGACAAGCCAAGAAGATAGAGATTCGAGTTAAGAATATCTATAATCTGGATGTATATGGTTGCATTGATGGGCAAGGAGGACAAGTAGTGAGCTAGAATTAGGGTGAGTTATGGCACAAGAGATTGGGCCATCTTCACCACAGAGCCTTAAAAGTCATGCAACAGATTTTTATGGGTCCTCCCAAGGGTACAATTGCACAGTTAGACACATGTAAGGGATGTAATATGGGAAAATATGTAAAGGCCACCTTTCATGAGAAGGAAAACCGAGCTTCAGGGATACTTGAGAGAGTTCACACAGACGTGTGTGGACCATTCTCTATTGCTTCAAAAACAAAACATAAGTACTATGTGATATTTGTTGATGAATTTTCTAGGAAGTATTGGGTCTAATTCATGTAGAAGAAAGATCAGACATTATCAAAGTTTCTTAAGTTTAAAGCACTGGTGGAGAAAGACACGAGGAAGCAAGTGAAGGCTCTCAGGAGTGATAATGGTGGTGAGTACATCTCTAACGAATTCAAGAACTTCTGCAATAAAGAAGGAATTTGAAGATAAATGATAGCGCCTCATAACCCACAACAAAATGGGGTCACTAAAAGAAAGAATAGAACGATTGTGGGTGCAGTAAGAGTGATGTTGCATGATTAGGGCCTACCGATGCATCTGTGGGCGGAGGCATGCAACACAACAGTATTTGTGCAGAACCATTGTCCTCATAGGATACTTGGCATGAGTACACCAAAAGAGGCTTTCACTGGTAAGAAACCTGATGTTTCACATTTTAAGATTTTTGGCTCATCTGTTTATGTGCATGTGACCAAAGACGCCAGGAAGAAGATGGAGCCAACAGCTGATATTTGGATTTTTTTGGGGTACACTTAAACTCCCCACAACTATCGAGTGTATTTTCCAAACATCAGAATGACTATTGTGCGACGGCATATAAAAGTCTAAGAGGAGAAAGCCATGCAATTGTCCCTTGAGAGGGAGTTGGATTTGCATGCAGAGGAGGAACTCTTGGTTCCCAAGGATGAGCTTCAAGATGTGGAGTAGCCACATGCAGAGGATCATGGAGTGGAAGAAAAAACTCATGCAAAGCCATCCATCAGAAATGGTAGAAGGTGCACCACGGAAGTTGATAGATTGAAACTTGCTGCTGCAGAGAATGTAGGAGCCCCTACTTCACAGCATAGACAGAGACAGTCTCGAGATAGATTTATTGGATACATGGCTCCTATGAGAAAATTCATTTTGACTAAACCATCTTCCTTTCAGGAGGCAGTGCAACAACCAATTTGGATTGATGTAATGGTGGAGGAGTATGACTCCATTGTCAAGAACAATGCATGGGAGATTGTCCCAAGACCGGTCGGTAAAATTAGTGGTTGGATCTAGATGGGTCTACAAGGTAAAGCAAGTTGCTATTGGGAGTGTGGAGAAATACAAGGCCAGATTTGTGGCCCGGGGATTCTCACAGAATGAGGGGATTGATTATAATGAGACTTTTGCACCGGTTGCAAGGTACTCTTCCATTAGATCCATCCTTGCACTCTCAACATATATGGGGTGGCGCATTCATCAGATGGATGTGAAAAATATGTTTATCAATGGAGTTATTGAGGAAGAAGTGTACATAGAACAGCCAAAAGGTTTCGAGATCTTCAACAATGAGTCGTATGTGTGTTGACTCAAGAGAGCATTGTATGGGCTGAAGCAAGCACCTCGTGCTTGGTACACTCGGATTGACAGCTATTTCACCGGACTGGGCTTCACCAAAAGTGAAGCTGATGCAAATATGCACCAGATTATGGTTGAGGGTAAGCTATTGATTATTGTACTTTATGTTTATTATCTAATTTTGACTTGTGATGAGCAGCTGATACACTCATGCAAGGAGGATCTTACAAGGGAGTTCGAAATGAAGGACATGGGACTCCATTATTTCCTTGGTTTGGAAATATGGCAATGGGATGGTAAAATTTTTGTTTCTCAAGGAACATATGCCAAAGAGATACTGGGTAAGTTTCACATGGAGAGTTGCAAACTAATGGACACTCCTCTTCCAAGAAATTAGAGGAAAGAGGATGTTACTTTAGGAGAGGTAGTGGATGCTACTGTCTACAGGAAGTTAGTTGGTTCACTGATGTATCTAGTGACATACCAGAAATTTGCTACGCAGTTAACCAGCTGAGTCAAGCTATGGTTAAGCCTACGAAGCTCTTTTGGAAGGCGGGGAAGCACGTCTTGAGATACCTGAGGGGAACATTAGAGTATGGATTATGGTATAGAAGGACATGTAGAAATTTGAATAAATGATATATTATTCACCGAGATTCTCCCGATCACACACTATTTTAGCTTCATGCATAATAAAAAATATCTTCTACCATTGATCATTAATTGCAGAAATAAAATCAATTGCATGCACACATTAAAACCACGAACAACCACACATATGAACATAGTATTTAATGGGAAAGATTAAAGCTGAAAACGCCAACTATATGTATATTATATGTCATGGAGATCATGTAACAATCATAGTACAAAGCTCCTCACAAGCTCTCATGCACACCCTCAATTGCTACACACTATCAAGCTAGATCTAACAAAACACATGCTCCATTCTTCTTCCACTTGATAGCCAGCCTCTATTGCGTTATCAATGCTATGGGATGGCTTCATTAAATAGATAAACCACTTGGCTTGTACTGTGCAATCCTCATGGGCTTCTCCAATTATCTGTGTGTTGCAAATAGCAACAGTATAGTCACAACTGATAGTTAACCTGCTCTTTCACCTATTTCTGCACTAGTCTCCACTGAAACTGTCCATGCACTGAAGTTAACTGATGTATTCTTTAGTTGATTTATGAGTTTATAATTAGTGAATTAATTAATAATTAATTCACACCACTCTCACTAATTATATCAATTAGTTAAACTGAATACAAATAGCTCAACTATGTTTAGATTAGTTAAACTGAACACAACTCCATTAACTTCCTCAATCAACTCCACCAAACTCTGTCACATGAGTTCTAACTGAAGTCTTCATGCAATAGCTCCACATAACCCTCAAGAATAGCATAATTCCTTCTGTCAGCTCCTGTGCAATATCTGTGCACTTAACTGAAGTGCTCCAAGAGAATAAGATAATGTTTAGAGTCTAAACATTATTAAGAGCTAATAATATTTGACATATCTATTTTTAGAGTGGCAATCTAAAAATAGATTCCGCCCAGTATGTCTAAAAATAGAAGTCCATCTATTTTTTCAGACTTGACCAAACATCCACAAATAGCATCCTGCAACTCATAGAACATGATCCATATGTCTAAAAATAGACATAGTCTAAAAATAGACTTTGTGCCAAAAATAGCCTACGGGCCCACTTAGTGAAGGCGACTTATTTCCACTAAGCTCATCATCTTGTTGCAATCACAACACTCCCTCTCAACAAGATAAGGATTATCTGCAACCCCTATCCTACCCATGTGGTATTCGAATTTGCTCCTGGTGAGCGCCTTCGTCAAGATATCAGCATCCTGATCCTCCGTGGGAATGTATGAAAGTAACATGATCTTCCGCTGCACACAATCTATGATGTGATTATACTGGATGTCAATGTGTTTAGATCTATCATGAAATACTGGATTAACAGAGAGCTTGATGCAACTCTAATTATCACAATAAATCACAGTAGTATCCAAGTGTGAACCGAACAACCTGACCAGGATCTTCCTCATCCATATAGCCTCGCATGCAGCCAAACTTGCTACCATATACTCAGCCTCTGCTGAACTGAGTGCCATGGATCTTTGCTTCCTGCTGCACCAAGAAACTGTTTTCGACCCGAGACTGAAAATCCTTCCAGATGTGCTCTTTCTGTCCATTGGGCTTCCTGCCCAATCTGCATACATGAAGCCACACAGCTTCACCTCATCCAACTGTCTGTACCATAATCCATATCCCAATGTGCCTCTGAGATATCTCAATACATGCTTGCATGCCTTCCAGAATAGCTTGGTTGGCTTAACCATAGCTTGTGAAAGCTGGTTAACAGCATAGCATATGTTGGGTCGTGTATTGACCAGATACATAAGCGACCCCACCAACTGTCGATAAACAGTGGAATCCACTACCTCCGCCGAATTAGCATCCTCCTTCCTCCATCCACCATGAAGAGGAGTGTCAACAGGCTTGCAGCCATGCATGTTTAACTTCTCTAGTATCTCCCGGGCATACTTACCCTGAGAAACAAACAGTCCATCACTGCATTGCCAAATTTCCAATCCTAGGAAATAAAGAAGGAGTCCCAATTCCTTCATCTCAAACTATTTTGCAAGATCATCCTTGCATGAGAGTATCAACAACTCATCATCTGTCAAAATCAAATCATCTACATAAAGTACAATGATCAGCAACTTACCCTCCACCACAATCTGGTATAGGTTAGGATCCGCCTCACTCTTGGAGAATCCAAGTCCGATGAAATAACTGTCTATCTGTGTGTACCAGGCATGAGGTGCTTGTTTTAACCCATAAAACACTCTCTTGAGCCTGCACACATGCGACTTGCTACTGAAGATCTCAAAACCTTCGAGCTACTCTATGTACACCTCCTCCTCAATGACTCCGTTGAGGAACGCAGTATTCACATCCATCTGATGAATGTGCCACCCCATCTGTGCTGAGAGAGCAAGAATTTTCCGTATGGAAGAATACCTTGCGATAGGTGCAAAGGTCTCCTCATAATCGATCCCCTCAATATGTGAAAAGCCTCGGGCAACAAATCTTGCCTTTTACTTCTCCACACTCCCGTCAGCTGCCTGCTTCACTTTGTAGATCCATCTCGAACCCACCACTGATTTCCCCTCCGGCCTTGGGACAATCTCCCATGCACTGTTTCTGACAATCGAATCATACTCTTCCACCATGGCATCTACCCATGCTGGATCCTCCACAGCTTCCTCGAAAGAGGATGGCTCTGTCACGATACACTTGCTCATAAGAGCCATGTATCCAGTGTACCGGTCAGGTGACTGTCTCTGTCTGCGCTGTGATGTAGGTGCTCCTACAACCTTCTCTGCATCTTGAGCCAGTCGCTCAGCTTCTGTAGTGCGCTTCCACCCTCTAATGGTTGGCGCTGCATGAGTGGTCTCTTCCACTCCATGAACCTCCTCTTGTGGCTGATCCACATCCTGAGGCTCATCCTTAGGAACTAATAGCTCCTCATCTGCATGCAAGTGTGGCTCCCTCTCGAGCAAACACTTCATGGCTTTCTCCTCATGAAATTTGATATCCCGTTCTTCAATCAGCTCTTATACTATCTAGAAATACAATATAGTTGTGTGCAAGGAGTGTACCCCGTAAATATCCCAACCTCTCGTAGTCAGCTCCAGTTTCTTCGGCATCCTTCATCAGCCAAATGTAAACAAAAGTGAACCAAAAATCCTCAAATGGGAAATATCAGGCCTCTTACCAGAAAACGCCTCCTCGGGTGTACTCATGCCAAGTATCCTGTGAGGACAATGGTTCTGCACATATACTATAGTATTGCATGCCTCAGCCCACAAGTTTATGGGAAGGCCATGATCATGCAACATCGCCCGTGCAGCACCCATGATCGTTCTGTTCTTTCACTCAGCAACCCCATTTTGTTGTGGGTTATGAGGTGCTATGAGCTCTCTTTGAATTCCTTCTGCACTGCAAAAGTCCTTGAATTCATCAGAGATGAATTCACCACCATTGTCGCTCATAAGAGCCTTCACCTGCTTCCCCGATTCTTTCTCAACCAGTGCCTTGAACTCACAGAACTTTGAGTATGTCTCGCTCTTCTTCTGCATGAAGAAGATCCAGCACTTACGAGAAAAATCATCAACAAATATCACATAATACATGTGCTTTGTTGTCGAAGTTGCTGAGAAAGGTCCACACACATCTGTGTGAATTCTCTCAAGGATCGTTGTGGCACGACTATCCTTCTTGTGAAAGGTGGCTTTCACAAATTTTCCCAAGGTACATCCCTTGGACTGATCTGACTGCGCAAGAGTACCCTTAGGAATCCCAGTAGAAATCTGCTGCAGTATCTTCAAAGCTCCATGGTGAAGGTGGCCCAATCTCCGGTGCCACAACTCGCCATCATCCTGACTCACCACTCCTTCTGCCTTGCCTACCATTGTTGCTCAGCCATCTACCTACAATTGATCAAGGTTCTTAACTCAAACCCCTATCCTCTAGGTCTCACCAGTTGCCTTACTACGTAGGAAAGCGTTTCCCTCGCTAAAGACACCATCATATCCCTTGTCTTCTAACATTGCCACAAAGATAAGATTCTTCTTCAATCCTGGAACATGCATCACTTCCTTCAATACGAAGGGTTTACCAGACTCCCTCTCAAAGGAAATGGTACCGATACCAGTCGCACTATATCTACCATCATCGCCCATCTCGATGTGCACTCCAAGATCTTTCTCATCCAGATCAGTAAACAAATCTCTATCTCCTGTCATGTGAAAATATGCACCACTATCCAGAAACCACACTAATCCCATCATACTTGATACCAAGCATGCGATTAGTGAAAAATCCAGCTCAAACTGCGAGGCTAAGGCCTCTCCAGCTACAGTCCCAGCTACCTGCTTATTTTTCTTCTTCTATGGACAATTAGTGGCGTAATTTCCGTGTTGGTGACAATGAAATAACTTCACCTTGGACATGTCCTGCTTCTTGCCTTTGGCACCGGATTGAGAAGCTTTCTTGCTCTTCCCCTTCTTTGCTTTGGTAGCCAAAGTGAAATTCTATTCATCAGAGTTATTTGATGAAGATCCATCCCTGGTACTTCGCCTTATCTCCTCTTGCACAAGATCCGACCAAAGTCGCTCCCATCCTGGCAATTTCTCCCGACCATTGACAGAGTCCTAATAGGAGTGCCAAATCTTCGAAAGCCCTGGGAGAGCCAAGCTCACCAAGTCCTCATCATCAACAGTCACCCCCACACTTCCCAGCTCATCCCTGCATTGGAAGAACTTCGTGAGATACTTGGGCATATTGTCGCCTTTCTCCATTTTTATGTTCCTGAGTTTTTCCTTGAGCGCCAACTTCCTCTGGTCGCTCTTGCTTTGAAATAAATCTGTCAAATATTTCCACATCAAGAATGGAGAAGCCTTACCATGAAGGCTGGATACTATGTGATCCTTCACACCTTCCAACAGAATCCTTCGACACTTTGCTCTCTTCTTTTGCCATGCGTCAAGTGCGGTAGCATCGCTAGAAGTAGGCTTTGGAATTTCTGCATCTATGAACTCCTTCAACCCATTGTCATCCAGAATTGCCTCCATCCTGTCCTTCCATGCAATATAATTCGAGCTGCCCTCAAGGGAATACTCCAATCTCAATCCATTGAAAGACATCTCAACTTCGACACTAAGAAAACACTGCTGCAAATTCGAATTCCACCAGCACAAAACTCAACCGCTTCAATGTTTTGCAATTGCTCCAATGATCAGTATTTCTCTGATACCATGTAGAAATTTGAATAACTGATATATTATTCACCAAGATTCTCCTAATCACACACTATTTTAGCTTCATGCATAATACAGAATCTCTTCTACCATTGATCATTAATTGCGGAAATAAAATCAATTGCATTCACACATTAAAACTACGAACAATCACACATATGAACACATTATTTAATGGGAAATATTAAAGATAAAAACCCCAAATATCTGTATATTATATTTCATGGAGATCATGTAAAAATCATAGTACAAAGCTCCTCACAAGCTCTCATGCAGACCCTCAATTGCTACACACTATCAAGCTAGATCTAGCAAAACACATGCTCCAATATTTTGCCACCTGATGGCCAGCCTCTATTGCATTATCAATGCTATGGGATGGCTTCATTAAATAGATAAACCACCTGGCTTGTACTGTGCAATCCTCATGGGCTTCTCCAATTATCTGTGTGTTGCAAATAGCAACAGTATAGTCACAACTGATAGTTAACCTGCTCTTTCACCTATTTCTCCACTGGTCTCCACTGAAACTTTCCATGCACTGAAGTTAACTGGTGCATTCTTTAGTTGATTAATGAGTTTATAATTAGTGAATTAATTAATAATTAATTCACACCACTCTCACTAATTGTATCAATTAATTAAACTGAATACAAATAGCTCAATTATGTTTAGATTAGTTAAACTGAACACAACTCCATTAACTTCCTCAATCAACTCCACCAAACTCTGTCACATGAGTTCTAACTGAATTCTTCATGCAATAGCTCCACATAACCCTCAGGAATAGCGTAATTCCTTCTGTCAGCTCCTGTGCAACATCTGTGCACTTAATTGAAGTGCTCCAAGAGAATAATATAATTTTTAAAGTCTAAATATTATTAAGAGATAATAATATTTGACATATCTATTTTTAGACTGGCAATCTAAAAATAGATTCTGCCCAGTATGTCTAAAAATAGAAGTCCATATATTTTTTCCGACTTGACCAACCATCCACAAATAGCATCCTGCAACTCAAAGAACATGATCCATATGTCTAAAAATAGACTTTGCGCCAAAAATAGCCTACGGGCCCACTTAGTGAAGGCGACTTCTTTACACTAAGCTCATCATCTTGTTGCAATCTCAACAAGACAGATGGAGTGAAGCTTCAAGGCTTCACGGATGTAGATTGGACAGGCAGTCCATTAGACAGAAAGATCACATCAGGAGGGATCTTCAGCATAGGATCGATAACAGTTTCTTGGTACAGCAGGAAGCAAAGATCTGTGGCACTCAGTTCATTGGAATCAAAGTACATGTCAGCAAGTCAAGCTGCATGTGAGGCTATCTAGATGAGAAAGATCTTGGTTGGTTTTTTTGGTTCTCAGATGGATTCGACAGTGATACATTGTGATAATCAGAGTTGCATTAAACTCTCGATTAATCACGTGTTTCATGATAGGTCCAAGCACATAGATATCTGGTACCACCATCTCAGAGATTGTGTGCAAAGGAGAATAATTTTACTTCAATACATTCCCACGGAAGAATATGATGCAGGTATTCTTACGAAGGCACCCACTAGGAGAAAATTCAAATACCATAGAGGCAGGATCGGGGTGAAGGATAATCCCTTTATTGTTGAGAGGGAGTGTTGAAATTCAAAAAGAAATTTTGGCACCTGCACTAGTGTGGGACCAGGAGGTCCAAGCAGCACCTACACTAGTGTGGGACCACAGGTCTTAGTAGCACCTACACTGGTGTGGGAAAAATTTGGTGCATGCCTATTTTAGTTATCCCTTAATTAATATGGACAATAAGATGTAATCTAATCTCAAAATAGCTTGTAATATTTAATTGGGTGTGATAAAATTAGTTAACTCATGAATTTCAAGTTTAGGGGAATTTTCGAGGCTTGCAGAGTAATTTTAGTTGTAACAGAGTTCAAAGTGCAGCAGTGCATTATTTAATGCAGTTTGTTATCAGTTTAACTCAGTTAAGTGAGTTAAAATCAGTTGTGCTAGTTGTAACTGTTAGATACACTAGTGAGAGATCAAGTGAATTAAATATTATTTAATTAACAATCAGTGATCTCACATGCAACTGAGGATTTACTATTATTAGTTGTATACATGTCAGTTCCAGTGGAAACCCAATTGAGATCTAGGAGAAAGGGAAGTTGACTATTAGTTTTATGATTATTGGGTTGCACCCATGAAACCAAACACCCATTTGGATTGCCCATGATCCTTTCATAGTCAAGGAAGGCCAAAATTCCCATTATTTATGGCTTGCGTTCCACATGAATTGCGTAATAAAGGAAGGTTTTTTAGAGGCTGAGAATTGGCTATGTGTTGGTCAGTGTTGTCCAAGACAGTGTGAGACAATTAGCTGAGTACAGGAGGGCTCTTGTGAGAATAATTGTATGCAATTGTTTCATGTATCCATTTTGAATATATAATAAAATATAGTGGGGTTTTGAGCAGCAAGCTTTCCCCGGGAAATTATCTATGTTGTAGCTTGATTGATTCTTTTTTGCTTCATGTGATTGGTGATTGTGTTTTTAAATTCCGCAATTGATTTGTAGAGGTGATTCAGTATCAAGCTTTATTACATTTTGGATCAGATTGAATCCATGATATACATGCTTGTTGTATAATTTCTACAATTTGGGACAATCAAAGGGATGAAGACAAAAGAGAAGGGGAGCTACTCCAAACGAATGGAAAGAGGCTCTTGATAAAGAGTAAGCGACTTATAATTTTTCAAATTTACGCAAAGTAAATATTCATATTAAACTTTGATATAATGTATACTTTGATATTATATGTACTATATGTCGGTTTGATTTCATAAGCGAATGCGGAAATTGAAGCAATCAACAAATTATTTCTTTACAATTCCAAAGCGACACAACCATGGGTCGCATTGTACGAACAAAAGAGGATGAAATGGGATAGTGACAGGAAATAATTCAGATGGTTCAATGGTAGAAGTGTGCCTTATCTCGATCATTTAAAAGAAAATATGCCAAAAATATGCCCCAACAGTTGGGTTGCTGACCAAGTCAAAGAGAAATAAGGTGCAACCAGTCATTACCCCTGTGCTAAAGAGGATGCGCTAAACATAGGGATTGGGTGCACCCACTCAGTAATAATCTATATATGTACATTTTAAACTTAATAATACACCTTTGAAATGTAATTACTTCTATATTTCATATTTTAACTGCTGGGTTATTATAAGACACATGACACAATGATTTTTAACTTTTTTATAGGTGCATTTGTTCCCATCTATGTGGGCACATGGACACCATTTTTTCATAGAAAATTTCGATGATGGACACATGACACAATATTGTGGAGTGGAATTCGAGTTCGATCAATCTAGTCGATCTAGCCACCATGATCAAAACCTAGTACGAGGGACATTAGGTTACGTCGGAAAGATACAAGAGATCATTGAAGTGGATTTCTCTTATTTCCAATGTGTTATTTTTAGGTGCAAGTGGTGCGACACCTTTGATCAGAATAATGTACAGGAAGATTGCGATAGTAGGCTGATATGTATCAACTCTAGAAAGATGTGGGATGAATCTAAGGAGCCCTATGTTTTCCCCAAACACTGCAACCAGGTGTTTTTTAACCCAGATGTGTTGGATAGTGATTGGTGGTTCGTATTGAGACATGACCCTAGATCAAAACATATTTTTGAGAACAATAGTGTTATCATGCCAAGCGAGTTGGAAGATAATGAGGGTGACCATGAGAACCGATAGTGATATGGTACACGTGTTATCTCATCATTTATACTTTTTAAGATATGTTTTTATAAAGAAGAGGACTTAATTACCTTATAACTAAGACTCTTTTTTATCGGAACATTATAATATGTATTATGAATTAATTGGTAATTTTCATTGTATTAATGTTAAAATCATTTCACTTGATAATTTACGATTATGTTGATCTCAAAAACAATGGTGTACTTTATAAAGTTATTTTATTTTTTGTATGTAAGATCATAATAAAACAATGATAATTCTAAAGCACATGAATTTATTTGCATTATTTTCTAAACTTTATTATGTTACAAAAATTCATATTATTCTAGATTTATTATTTTACAATTTTTTATATTCATACAAATTTACAATTTTACAACTATGGTAATTTAACAATAATTACGATATACATTCTACTTACAGTGTTTATGGTTCAAAATTGACAATTAATTTACAAATTTACAAATTTACAAATTTAAAATTTTTAATAAAATGAATGATGACAATACACACAATTACAATTACAATTTTACAATTTCACAATACAATTACAATTATAATTTTAGAATTTTACATACAATTAAAATTACAATCATTTCACATTAATACAATTAAATTTCTACAAATATTTTACATACAATTACAATTACAACTTAACAATCTCACAATACAATTACAATTAAAATTTTAGAATTTTACATACAATTAAAATTACAATCATTTCACATTAATACAATTAAAATTCTACAAATATTTTACATACAATTACAATTACAATTTTACAATCACATACAATTAGAATTTTAGAATTTTACATACAATTACAATTACAATTACAATTTTACATATATACAATTACTATTAGAATTACAAGTACAATCATTTCACATTAATACAATTAAAATTTTACAAATATTTTACGTACAATTACAATTAGTATTACAATTTTACAATTTCACATACAATTACAATTACAATATTTACAATTACAATTTTAGAATTTTACATACAATTACAATTTTAAAATTACAATCATTTCACATTAATACAATTAAAATTTTACAAATATTTTACGTACAATTACAATTTTATATACAATAACAATTAAACGTACAACTAGAATATTTACAATTGCAATTTTAGAATTTTACATACAATTAAAAATACAATTACAATCATTTCACATTAATACAATTAAAATTTTACAAATATTTTACATACAATTACAATTAAAATTAGAATTAGAATTACAATATATACAATTGCAATTTTAGAATTTTACATACAATTAAAATTACAATTTTATTAGACTTACAATTACAATTACAATTACAATTTTACATTTTCACATACAATTACGATTTTAGAATTTTACATACAATTACAATTACAGTTTTACAATTTTACATATATACAATTTCATTTAAAATTACAAATACAAATACAAATACAATTTTACATTTTACATACAATTAAAATTAAAATTTCATTCATGATTTAATATTAAAAATAAACGTCACGATCATGATAACCATCTTACAAACATCATATTCGACTAAAAACACATTTAAATTTGCTAACATCATATAATCATCGTGATCATGATCATCTAACAAAACAAAAGCATTGTATAACATCATCACAACACAAACATCAAATATACATCTCATGTCAAATAATTGCTATCACATACACATCTATTTGCAAGCAACACATTAAATGAACATAAAATACATCGACTATATATATATATATATATATATATATATATATATATATATATATATATATATATATATAATGTAAAAAATATACAACTGTAATATAAATGTCAAATATCAGCTGGTGGTACATCAATAGTAGTACTAGTCGAGGCATGCTCAGTCAATGGTGCAGCCTCGACAAGCTCAGATAGATGTCGATCATCACATGCCTACTCATTTGGAGGTGCCACATGATAATCAGGATCAACTTCCTGCTCATGATGACTCGACGTGGCTGGTCTAGCCTACTTATGATCATGACTTCTGGATGCTGCAGACTACTCATGATGACTCGACGTGGATAGTCCTGTTGAAGTTTGCAACAAGAAACAATGAAATTGGCATCCAGAAACAACATTCAACACCCATGATCCTAGTAACATTAAGCACCTACATTAGGTTGGGGCCCACACAGACTATTTTTAGGTGCATGTCTATTTTTATTATCCCTTAATTTAGATGGACATTAAATTGTAATATATTCTCAATGTGGACTTGAAATAGTTAACTGAAGTGGAAATTTTAGTTAGCTAAGTGAATTTCGAGTTAGAGGTTGGTTGGTGGGACATGCAGAGTAATTCTAGTTGTAATATAGTGATTCTAGTTGTAACATAGTTCGAAGTGCAGTGGTGCATGAGTTTGTGAAAGTTGTAAATTGTTTAACTTAGTTAAGTGAGTTAAACTCAATTGTGCTAGTCGTAACTGAAGATAAAAGTAGTGAGAGATCAAGTGAATTAAGTATTAATTAATTCAAATACAGTGATCTCACGTGCAACTGAAGATTACTAATATTAGCTACATGCATGTCAGTTCCAGTGGAGACCCATTTGAGACAAGGTGAAAGGGAAGTGTAACTATCAGTTTTGATATTAGCAAACTACCCAGGTGTAGTTAAGACACCACAGGATTCCCATGATACTCAACGCAGTTGAGGAAGGCTTAAATTCTTTGTGATTAAGGATTTCATTCATCAAGAATTGCGTGAGCAAGGCAGGCTGTCTAGAGGTAGTAAATTGGCTAAGTATTGGCCCAATTTTATCTGAGACAGTGTGATACAATTAGTTGAATACAGGAGGATTCTTGTGAGAAGAATTGTATGTAATTGTTTCATGATTCCTTGTGGAATATACAATATATGATAGAAGGGTTTTGAGAAGTAAGATTTCCCCAGGAATATCTAGTTTTGTGGTTTTGATTTATTCTTCTTTGCTTCATGTGATTGGAAATTGTGTTTTTTTTTTTTTAATTCCACAAAATATTTGTAGAAGCGATTCAGTATTTAACTTTAGTACATTGTTCGATCGGGTGAATCCAAGATATACATGCATATTGTATAATTTCTACATGGTATCGGAGTTGTGTTATAAATTTTCTACATGGTATGATCATTAGGGGAATTTTGAGGTCTAAATTGGGCCTCCTAAGGAAATTATAAAATAATAGTGGAAATACTAAAATAAGATTTGATTACATCTTAAATTTTAGAGGGAGAAAAAAACTACTTTTTCAACTCGTATTTTCAACTTATCTCTCAAATTTTTTACTCAAAGTTCGAGTGGGGATACTCATTGGATGCAAAATTTAATTCCTCATCCAATGAGTACCCATCTTACATACTTTCGATGGATCCTACTACATGAAAAATGAGAAATTCATGAAAAAACATGATTGCAATCACGTTTTTTCATGTATTTCTCATTTTTCGTGTAGCATGGTCCATCAAAAGTATGCAACGTGGCTACTCCTTGAATGAGGAATTAATTTTTTCATCCAACGAGTACTCCTGCTCGAAATTTAAGTAAAAAATTTGGCAGATAAGTTGAAAATACGAGTTGAAAAAGTAGTTTTACTATTTTATTATTTTTTAATATTTTTACCCTTTTACTTAAAAAATGGTAAATCATCCCCCATGGTTGACATCATCATCTTGAATCCTATTGGTTCTTATAAATTTTATTTTGGTTGTACATTTTTATTAGGAGGCCCATTTTAGACACCAAAATTCCCCTAATAAGCATGAATTATTTGAGTGCGCGAGTTTGAAGAGAATATATGAAAATTTTGATAAAAAAATTTCAAAAACAAATAGCATATTTGGATTCCTTGCGAAAAAATACCCAAATGAAGGAGATATCATCGATTTAAAATCAACTCTTTTGTTAGAAAATTTTGGAATAGCGGGACAATTACAATGTGCTCGAATGAGGGAGATATCATCGATTTAAAATCAACTCTTTTGTTAGAAAATTTTGGAATAGCGGGACAATTACAATGTGCTTGAGTTAGAAAAGGAAAGGTGTTCCTTAAACACAAAGCAACATGACAAACCAAGAATATTGGGATTCGAGTTAAGAACCTCTGTAGACTTGATGTAGATGTGATTTATACAAATATTCCTACCATTGGGAAGTGTGAGAAAGCCGTGCAATTGACCCTTGAGAGGGAGCTGGATCTGCAAGTAGGTGAGAATGAACCTCAAAATGTGGAGCAGCCACATGTGAAGGATCATGGAGTGGGAGCAACCACTCATGCAAAGAAATTTCGAGTCAGATGGGTAGAGGGAGTGCATGTAGCTATACCACCAGGTATGAGGTGGGGTGACATGCATGATTAATCCCAAGAAGAAATTTTGGGCAGGATTTATTGAGATGGTGTGGGTCTCATGAATCGAACCTGGCTACGAGGATCCCATAGTATAACAGTAGTAGGATCAGTTATATTGATGTAGTCAAATATCGGGAGGACATAAAATCAAAGTGATAGTGTTGGATACTAGAGCACATATCAGAGTTGGCAGCAAGTGCAGAGTGCATAGATGCAGATGTCAGCAGCACAGAGGATCCAGTAGACATGTGCAGTAGGTACGAGTAAGTTAGAATACTTTGATGAGAGATGCATTATACTGATTCAGTTGTTTGGAGGCTATTCAGTTTTAGAAGTGTTGCATGCAAGGGTTGCATGTGCGATAAACACTAGCGAAGTGTTGCATGCAAGAGTTGCATGTGCTATAAACACTAGCAAATTGTTGCATGTGCGAGAAACACTAGAGAAGCATTTCATGCATGAGTTGCATGTTGCATGCATGGAATTTCATGTTACATGCATGGAGTTGCATGTCGCATGCAAGGACATTCATTTCTTGTCGAGAGGAAGTGTTGAATTTTGCAACAAAAAATAGTGAAATTGGCATCCGAAAATAACATTCAGCACCCATGATCCTACTGACTTTAAGCACCTACACTAGGGTGGGGCCCACATAGGCTATTTTTAGGTGCATGTCTATTTTTATTATCCCTTAATTTAGATGGACATTAAATGAAAATCTATTCTCAATGTGGAATTGAAATAGTTAACTAAAGTGGAAAATTCAGTTAGCTAAGTGAATTTCGAGTTAGAGGTTGGTTGGTGGGACAGGCAGAGTAATTCTAGTTGTAATTGAGTGATTCTAGTTGTAACAGATTTCGAAGTGTAGTGGTGCATGATTTTGTGAAATTTGTAAGTATTTTAACTCAGTTAAGTGAGTTAAACTCAGTTGTACTAGTTGTAACTGAAGATACAAGTAGTGAGAGATCAAGTGAATTAAATATTAATTAATTCACATGCAGTGATCTCACATGCAACTAAATATTTACTAATATTAGATGCATGCATGTCAGTTCTAGTGGAGATCCAGTTGAGTCAACATGAAAGGGAAGTGTAACTATCAGTTTGATATTAGCAGTCTACCTAGGTGTAGTCAAGACACTACAGGATGCCCATGATACTCAGCGCAGTTGAGGAAGGCTGAAATTCTTTTTGATTAAGGATTGCATTCATCAGGAACTGTGTGAATAAGGTAAGTTGTCTGGAGGCAGTAAATTGGTTGAGTATTGGCCCAATTTTATCTAAGACAGTGTGAGACAATTAGCTGAATACAGTTTGATTCTTGTGAGAAGAATTGTATGTAATTGTTTCATGATTCCTTGTGCAATATAAAATATATGATAGAGGGGTTTTGAGAAGTAATATTTCCCTGGGAATATCTGGTGTTGTGGTTTTGATCTATTCTTCTTTGCTTCATGTGATTTGAAATTGTGTTGTTTTTAATTCCGCAAAATATTTGTAGAAGCGATTCAGTATTTAACTTTAGTACATTGTTAGATCGGGTGAATCCAATATATACATGCATATTGTATCATTTCTATAGGTCCAGCCTGCTCATGATCATGGATGCTGGATGTTGCAGGCTACTCATGATGACTCAACATGGATGGTCCAGCCTGCTCATGATCATGACTACTGGATGCTGCAGGCTACTCATCTCCGGTGCGTGGTGAACGATAATCACTCCCCTGATCATGATAATCATATGATGTGTCATTGCTCAACTGTAGACGTACTACATATCCACCACACCTACGTCGAAAGACCCTCCTCAACCACGCCACTAAGATGGTAGCTCCAACAACATGCCGCATCAGGGTCAACATATCACGTGGCATGCCTGTCCATATTGTTGTCAGCCTATCATCGACCTGAATTTCTTTGATAGTGGCCAGTTTGACTCCCTCCTCCACTAGGAGTCGATAGAGCTGGTCGCCCAACTCCATCCTAAATCTAGTGTCATGCCTACGCCTCACACTCGCCGGTACCTGCACATGATCATGAGGACCAGGTCTGTCACCGGCCTAATCCTCTGCATCTGCCATCTCCTGATCGTCATCAGGATCTGCATCTGGATCATTTGGTGGCGGTGGCATCTCATTGCCAACAAATGACCCAATATCTACAAAATATATATAAGTACACAACAATAATTAGAAAATTTCATTAAACAATTTAATAAAAACAAGTTAATGAACATGTTAGAATAAATATAAAGAAAACACTAATATTACCTCTATCATCCGAGAACTCATCAATTGTGAAGAGGATGTTGGCACACCCTTGCCAATCTAAACCAGCATATGGACATGGGACCAGAACAAAGATGTGGTCATCAACACTAGATAGAAACTCTAGTGCATCATGAGATATCCTCGCAGAAAAGTCTGTCTCGCCCCTCTTGGGCATCATCTGTCCCCACATTTGCATCCATACATGCAACATCGGCCTTCGAGGCTACCAAATAAAATTAGACCTCATATTTAGAAACTTTTCAAAAAATAAAAAAAATAGCTCTGAAGCAAAAGGGAAGTTTACCCTCCCTTGTGCCTGAGCACAACATCTATCTAAAGCTGTACAGAATTTCCGCAAAAAAATCATAGACCACCTCAGAATTTGTGGCGTCTATAATAAATAATCAACATAAAATAAAAGTGGGAAACTAATGTGTTGCTCGTCACTGGTATGGTGTGAAATGGTTGAAATAAACAGTGAGAAGAGCCTCACCTCCTCTCCACCAAACAAAGCAATACTTAACTGACCACTGGAGACTTGAAAATCTGCAAGAGACAGTATATCAGCACTAATGTATCTCTGGGATTACACCAATTGACTCCCTACTGCATAGCCGACGGGGACCTCTGGGAATGAGAGAAAATCATGCCGTCTCCTCGATGGGCTACTAATAAGATACATGTCCTCCTGAGTGGGTGTGTACCACTGGTTAGGACCAACCCGGAAAGCATGTCGGTGGGCATTCCACCTTAAAATAAGTTGTCGCAATAACCCATTATGGCCCTTCAGGGATGTAGCCTCCTCTTAGAACTTGACAAGGCCTACTTCCCTTAGGAGCGCCTTGGTGGTTGTCGTAATAGGGTGAGTGTCCATAAGTCTTTCCCTCTCTTGTGCCTCCCATAGGCGAACCACGCTATATTGGTCTACCATATGTTCTTATTGTTCCATCACTTCTCTCCTTTGACATCGGTGAATGATTCACATATTAAATACAACTTTTTTATTAAATGAGACATGTATTTAATATATATATATATATATATATATATATATATATATATATATATATATATATATATATATATATATATATATATATATATGAAAAAAAAATAGTCTGTGCATCAAAAAAATAGTCACGCAGCTGTACCAGTGCATCGGTTTTTATCGCGTACCATCCACGGTGTTCCTGGAAATTTTCAATGCACCGCACAACATGAACTGTAATTTCTCAAGCAGTGCGTTGACGAAACTATCCATCCCGGGGCAGATAATTACGTCAACGCTCCACCAAACATTAATTAATGGTCAACGGTGTGGTCGTTTAACCAATCACGCCATTGCCTATGTACAAAGTTGAGAAGGTGGTGCGTTGACCAAACTACTTGCCCCAGAGCTGATATTTTTGTCAGTGCACTGCCCTCCTGGCATCATTACACAGTCAACGGTGCGGTGGTATAACCCACCGCACCGTTGACTATGGACCAGTGTTCGAAGGGTGGTGCGCTAACCAAAATATCTGCCCTGGGGTAGGCGGATATTTTGGTCAATGCACCACCTCTTGAACTTGGACATAGTCAATGGTGTGGCCAGTTAACCAACTGCACCATAATTTATGTATTTAAAAAAAATACGACGTGTCATTTAGGTACAACACCAGAACCAATGTGGCTACCGTTAGCACCGGTCGTAGTGCGGCCTGTAAATTTACGGGCAGCATTGTGAACTAGTGTGAGCCGAATGGCTCGAGCATACCGCACGACATTTTTTTTTTATACAAAAGGGTGAATTTTAAGATTTTTTACAAAACTAGTCTACTAATAAGTTTAATTATGGAGAAACAAGTACAAAACCTGTACATTTGGGCATCACAGAGGCATATTTGTTTTAGAATTTTCAAAACTAAATATGCCCTCCATTTTTCAAAATTCGAAATGGAGATGGTGGCCAATGGACGACACTATTGCGTGCAATGGGAGCACCAACGGCAGGGCGCCTCACACAAGGGAAATTTTCACCTGTGCTTGAGAGCTCTAGAGCACTGAAGAAGTGAAAATGCGGATTTTTAGCCGTATTTTTTAATTTAATTCGGTTACAATGCAGAGGTTTTTGAGGCACACCGGGAAGTTTCTCCCAAGCGCACCAGGTTGTTTTAGTTTTGGCATGGGTTTTTATGATGCACTGGGGCTAAATTTGTGTAGTGCACCAGTGTGTCATATATTGAACCTTCAAATAAAAACCTTATATTTGACAAGGAATCCCTTGGTGGAAATAATTTGTAAGTTATATGTTGACTAAGTTTAGAACCTTAATAAAGTATGGTGTGGAATAAGAATGTCGAAATGTATTAAATGAATCCAGTATGGTATGATAAGTTTAACCTTTGATTATGGGTTTAATTCTAGAGTAGAAAGTAATTTTTTTTTTTTAATGTTGGTATGTATGGTTGTCACAAGTGGTATTAGAGCAGCTTTCGTACGTTGGGACCCTAAGGGTCAACTAACAATTTACATTGTGTGTATACTGATGCAAAAATAATAGAATCATAATAGGAAACATCATGAGAAGGGGAACAACGCAAAAATGACCCCAAGACACCAGGGAACCCTAAACACAACCAATTGTGAGCCCTCAGATGTTGGTTCAACTTAGTGTCGATCAGCACCAGCAAAAAAATAGACTGCTGGAGGAACAACAACATCAAACCAGTTTGTTGTTGAATACAATACAGCAACTACATGAAGATATGGTGCGATTTCGAATGGATAACGAACGATTAATGCAAGAACAAGAAAAGATACTTAAGATCCCGTCAGACAAGCAAAACAAACAAATGGAACACCCCAGTTTAGATAGGAACATGCAAGATGGAGATGAATGACAAACAAGGGAACACAACACTGACGGAGTGGAAAGAAGCCCTTTTCAACGAAGAAATAAATAAAAAAACTATAATGAGTTAGAGTCTGGCAATGTCTTAGATCAACAAGAGGTTAAGAAGTAGAAAGTAGATCTTCAGGGGGAGTTTTGAAAAATAAAACCACCAACATTTGATGGTGAAACTGAGGAAGTGGCAGAAGCAAGGTTGATAAACATGAATAAATATTTTCAGGTGTATGAGTACAATAGTAGCCTGAAGGCTAGGTTGGCCATATATCATTTAAGAGAGAAAGCCACTCTGTGGTGGGAAGAAGTGAAGAATGTTTGTAGCAATGAGGACCAATATGTTACTTGGGAATCATTCTAGCAATACTTTATAGACAATTATTTAACATAACGTTTCTACGATGAGAAAGCTAAAAAGTTTCATGACTTGAATCTGGGACAGATGACTATGGATGAGTACATCACCAAGTTCACCTTCCTGCTATGATATGTTCCATACCTTCGAGAGGAAAAGGCTAAGGTGAAAATATTTCTGAGTAGCTTGCCAACACATATGAAAGAGTGAATTGAATTTGTAAATCCTAGAACCATGGACAAAGCCATTCATAAGGCATGAATGTGCTATCAGCAGTCCAAGGTTAAAGGGGAGATTGGAAAAATTTGGCAGCCAAGGAAAGGACAGAAAAGTAGCTCAAATTTTAAAGGCGCCAAAAGAAATAATTTTAAGAATTATGCATGAAGTTCTATCAGTAAAAATTTGGCAGAAATCATCAAAGAACTCGATGGCCAGCAGAAGAGAAGCCTACAGAGGCATCTAGCAAGCCTGAGCAAGGGTAGGTGACCAAACCACCTCTACAGTCTTGGGGGTGTGGTGAGACACACTATTATAAAAACTGCCCATAATGAGCAATAAATGACACAATTACCAACTTGCAGGAAGCTTCTACAGTAGGCGATGTGGCACGAAACATTCCTCATATCAACAAGGCATTGAAGGATCAATAGGCAGGTTATCAGCCAACAATGATTGAGTTGGAAGGTAAATTACTGTCTCAATATGTTTCTATTTTGGTAGACCCATGTGCAATTCTAAGTTATGTTATTCCCAAAATAGTGGAAATGTGTAAATTAAAAGAAAAGAAATTCAAAAACTCGTGGCTGGTACAGTTAGCCACAGGAGCAAAAAGAAAGGTAACTGTCAAGATTCCAAACTGCACCTTAGAAATTGCAGAACAAAAGTTAAATGTGGATATAAACATACTACCATTAGGGTCCTATGATGGTTTTCTGGGCATGGATTGGCTAGAAAAACATTGGACCTACTTGGGAGGATGAAAGATTTGTCCGTGAGGCTTAACCAAAGTTATTTTCAGAGCTAGAGTGAAACACCGAGGATGGTGTTACTTCTAGGGGGGGAAGTTGTGACAACTAAATTTAATGATAACTAGTTTTTAACTAGTTAAAAGACATTTTTATTATTTATTTTAAGGAAATTCTGGAACTATTAATTTTTTGCTGAAAATTTATTTTCATTGGTGATTAATTATGAATAATAAAATCAGTTATGGAAAATAACTTCATAAAAAGTAAAATTTTATGGTAAATGTTTGCTGGAAGGTGGTTGGGGATAGTTGGAAACAGTTACCTTCTCCTCTAAGGATAAGAGATTGATCCCAGAGAGGAGTAGGGGTTCTTTTCATAGACTAAGGGAGAGTGCAGATTTTCTAGAGCTAGTAGAGACTAGTGGAAAGACACTCAGCAATCCTAAAATTATTTCTAGTATTGACTGGACTAGGTGTCCTAAGGTCACAACAGAAATATCCACTATCGACCTGTACCTTTCAGGACTGGAGCACAGGGGCAAGAGGAGGATGTAATCGCCTCTCTTGAAGTTTGGGAAGACCACAACTGCAAATTTCATAATAAAGATAAGTAAAATTGCAGGTTCAGTGATTTGAGGAGTAGTATTATATTTTTCTAAGTTATTTACAGGTGTTTGTCCATTTTGAAATGAAAAATAGTAACATATGATAGATATGTGTAGGAATGAATGAGACTCTACATTATTAATAATTAGTTTATTATGTGATTGTTTGAGTCCTTTATAAGATGTGAAACTCTTGTATTGTATACTTCTTAAATTCAGTAGCTGGGATTAAGAGCAAGGAAAGTAAAAGAAAAACTACATCTGAAATATACATCGGAAAGTAAAAAATAGGATTTTAACTCTTGAAGATACGATTTTTCGTACACATTTTTATAACAGTAAGTAGAGAAATTTCATGGGAAAACTATACTGAATTTTTGAGCAGTAGTATTACAAACTGTAAAGTTGTAGATGTAAAATGACTGCATGTGTATACACTATAAAAGAAATTCATTAATATTTAACTAACACAGAGGAGGTTGTCGGTCGAGGGTACGGGTGGAACCCTAACCCAAGACTCGTCGCTTTCCAGAAATAACAATACGCGGACAAAGAAATTCAAGTGCTCCAGTCACCGGTACGAATCTAGCAGTCACAGAACTTAATAAACAAGTTCTAGAAAATACTTTTGCTGAGAGAAAATGGAAAAGAATCAAACATTATAATGTAACTGAAAAATATCTTATATAGTCAGTCATTATTTAGACAGTAAGTTTTTAAAGGAAAGAAAATAACTCAGATGTTGAACCCTTTTATTTTTTTTCCAAGATATCAATTAATATTTCAGGGGTCGACCAAGGGATTATCCCTTAACTCGAATCATATTAATAACATGGTACATATATAAAAATCGAGCTTAATGAATTACGCATTTATATAAAATACGACAGAGACAGAGTGATATGAATTTCCTCATTAAAAACGTGTAAGTCCGAGAAGGATTACAGAGGGAAGAACAATACGTTTACAGTATCTGCTTACAGCATCACAATTAAAACAAATAGAAATTTACTCAGTTCTATGAAATAAAACTGGGATAAAAACCCCAAGAATCCATAAGCTTAGAGGGAAACCCTCACTCAACAGTGGTCTAGCACTGTTGTGCATATTTAAAAAAACCTTTTACAAAATATTAAATCCGGAAAGAGATTGTATAAGAAGGGTTGAGATTTCCATCCCAGGAAGACCATTGAGTGGATTCTGCTAATGCACTGATGAGTTCTAGAAACGAGCAAGCAAGATATATAAAATACCTGGAGAAACCCGGAGTTCCATTAGGAAGCGATAGTTCAACCGGGAAAGAACTATGGAACAGGTTCAGCTCGGTGAAGAAAGATACCTGTGATAATAAGCCATTTTGATGGGTTAGCCCTACCTTTTAATCATAAAATGATAACATCTAATTCCAGCAGGAAGCGTAGAAAACAATGGATTGGGCTTTAATGTTACTACCTGTTATTCCGAAAATTCCCAAACGAAATTTTCTGAGATGCTAATCTGGAAAAATCAAAGGAAGAATCAAAAACAAAATAAGTCTAAGTAAATATGAGACAAATAGAATAGAAAAAAAAGGTTCAGAAATAAATTCCAGAGAAGAAATGGGTGTTACGGTGCGAGAAATGGTAATCTTACCTATGGATATTTGTTTCTTATTCCTCCACTCTGCAACGACCACAGTAACCATGAAAGGGCATTCCTCCACATTTGAAAAAATAAAATAACATGTAACTATGCCCAAGTGAGCTCAGTTAACAAGGCAGAACCACTCGACAGAGTAGGGAGCCAAGTACTGAGAGAGAGAGCTCAACCTTGAGACAACAGAACAATGGAACTAAGGCGGTGCGGAATGAACTGATATGTGTGTGTGTGTGTGTGTGTGTGCATTAACGATAAAGTTTTAATGTTGACGGAATTAAATTTTGAACCTTCAAAGAAAAACCTTATATATGACAAGGAATCCCTTGGTGGACAGAAGTTGTAACTTATATGTTGACTAAGATTAGAACCTTAATGAAGTATGGTGTGGAATAAGAATTTCAAAATGTATTAAATGAATCCAGTATGGTATGATAAGTTTAACCTTTGATTATGGGTTTAATTCTAGAGTAGAAAGTAAAAAAAAAACTATGTTGGTATGTATGGTTGTCACACTCTCATGTTTGTGTTACATTCCGCACAGCCTTAGTTCCATCATTCTACTGTCTCAAGGTTGAGCTCTCTCTCTGAGTACTCGGCTCCCTACTCTGCCAAATGGTTCTGCATTGTTAATTGAGCTTACTTGGGCATAGTTACCTATTCTTTTATTTGTTCAAATTTGGAGGAAAGTCTTTCATGGTTATTGTGGTCCTTGCAGAGTGGAGGAATCAGAAACAAATATCCACAGGTAAGATTACCATTTCTTGCACCTCAGCACCCCTTTCTTCTCTGGAATTTATTTTTGAACCCCTTTTTTCTATTCTATTTGTCTCATATTTACTTAGGGTTCTTTTGTTTTTGGTTCTTCCTCTGATTTTTTCAAATTAGCATCTCAGAAAATTGTGATTGGGAATTTTCGAAATAGCATGTAGTAACATTAAACCACAGTCCCTTGTTTTCTACGCTTCCTGCTGGAATTAAATGTTATCATTTTATGATTAAAAGGTAGGGATAACCCATCCATATTGTTTATTACCGCAAGTATCTTTCTTCACCGAGCTGAACCTGTTCCATAGTTCTTTCCCGGTTGAACTACCTCTTGCTAATGGAACTCTGGGTTTCTCCAAGTATTTTATATATCTTGCTTGCTCATTTCTAGAACTCATCAGTGCATTAGCGGAATCCACTTGACGGTCTTCCTGGCTTGGAAATCTCGACCCTTCTTATACAATATCTTTCCGAATTTAATATTTTGTAAAAGCTTTAGTTAAATATGCACAGCGGTGCTAGACCACTGTCGAGTGAGGGTTTCCCTCTGAGCTTATGGATTCTTGTGGTTTTTCTCCCAGTTTTATTTCATAGAACTGATTAAATTTCTATTTGTTTTAATTATGATGCCATAAGCGGATACTATAAACATATTGTTCTTCCCTCTGTAATCCTTCTCGGACTTACACGTTTTTAATGAGGAAATTTGTATCACTCTATCTCTGTTGTATTTTATATAAATGTGTAATGCTTTAAGCTCGATTTTTATATATGTACCATGGTATTCATATGATTCGGGTTAGAGGATAATCCCTTGGTCGATCCTTGAAATCTTAATTGGTATCTTGGAAAAAAAACAAAAGGGTTCGGCATCTAAGTTATTTTCTTTCCTTTCAAATCTTACTGTGTGAATAATGATTGGCTATTTAAGATAGTTTTCAGTTACATTATAATTTTTTATTCTTTCCCATTTTCTCTCAGCAAAATTATTTTCTAGAAATTTTTATTAAGTTCTGTGACTTCTAGATTCGTACCAGTGACCGAACCACTTGAATTTCTTCGTGTGTGTATAACTATTTCTAGGAAGTGACGAGTCTTGGGTTAGGGTTCCACCCATACCCTCGACCAACAGCCTCGTCTATGTTAGTTAAATATTAATGAATTTATTTTACATTGTATACACATGCAGTCATTTTACATTTACCACTTTACAGTTTGTAATACTACTGCTCAGAAATTCAGTATAGTTTTCCCATGAAATTTCTCTACTTACTGTTATAAAAATGTGTACTAAAAATCATATTTTGAAGAGTTAAACACCTATTTTTTACTTTCCGATGTATATTTCGGATGTATTTTTTCTTTTACTTTCCTTGCTCTTAATCACAACTACTAAATTTAAGAAGTATACAAGAAGTATACAATACAAGAGTTTCACATCTTATAAAGGACTCAAACAGTCACATAATAAACTAATTATTAATAATGTAGAGTCTCATTCATTCCTACACATATCTATCATATGTTACTACTTTTCATTCCAAAACGAACAAACACTTGTAAATAACTTAGGCAAAGATATTACTACTCCTCAAATCACTGAACCTGCACATTTACTTATCTTTATTATGAAATTTGCAGTTGTGGTCTTTCCAACCTTCAAGAGAGGAAATTACGTCCTCCTCTTGCCCCCGTGCTCTAGTCCTAAAAGGTACGAGTCAACAGTGGATATTTCTGCTATGACCTTAGGACACCTAGTCTAGTCAGTACCAGAAATAATTCCAGGATTGCTGAGTGTCTTTCCACTGGTCGCTACCAGCTCTGGAAAATCTACACTCTCCCTTAGTTTATGAACAGAACCCCTATTCCTCACTGGGATTAGTCTCTTATCTTTAGAGGAGTAGGTAACTATTTCCAACTATCCCCAACCACCTTCCAGAAAACATTTACCATCAGATTTTACTTTTTATGAAGTTATTTTCCATAACTGATTTTATTATTCATAATTAATCACTAATGAAAATAAATTTTCAGCAAAACATTAATAGTTCCAGTCTTTTATTAAAAAAAATAATAAAAATGTCTTTTAAATAGTTATCATTAAATGCAGTTGTCACAACTTCCCCCATGGAAGTAACACCGTCCTCGGTGTTTCACTCTAGCTCTGAAAATAGCTCTAGGTAAGCCTCACACACAAATATTTAATCCTCCCAAGTAACCTCATCCGGGCCAAAGTGCTTCCATTGCACTTTAACCTGGGTGATGACCCTCTTCCGGAGCATAATTTCTCTCTGGTCAAGTATGTGTTGTGGCTTGACCAGAAACTCGTCGTCCAAATCTACCTGCAAAAAACAAAGTTCCTTGTCAAATTATCATAAGTCATTTTTCAAGTCATTATTTTTAAATCTACCCTACCTGTATATTTTGCCAATGAATTATGTGCTTCGAATCATGCACATAACGTTTCAACATGGACACATGGAACACATTTGGTACTCGGATGTGACTGGGTAAAGCTAGCCGATAGGCCACAGGTCCTACCCTTTCCAAAATTTGAAAGGGTCCACAAAACCTGGGAGCCAACTTGGCACAAGAGGTCCATCGTAAGGTACTCCTCTTGGGTTTGATCCTCACATACACATGGTCTCCCACTTCGAATTCTTGATAAGTCCTCTTTTTATCTGCATAGATATTCTGTTGATCTTGTGTAACCTTCAAATTTTGTCTTATCTTCTTTACCTCTGACTCCATTTCAAGAAGCTTTTTTGGTCCCACATTAATTTTGTTTCGGGACTACTCTAATATATGGGTGTGTGACACTGCCTCCCATATAGGGCTTCAAAAGGACTCATTTTGAGGGATTCCTGATAACCATTGTTGTAATAAAATTCAACCAGATGCAAGTAGTCTTCCCATTTGGTTGGTTGTTGCATCACATACATGCGCAACATGTCTTCCAAAACTTGGTTAACCCGCTTTGTTTGACCGTCTTTTGGGGATGATAAGTTGTACTAAAGTTTATTTGGGTCCTCAGACCTGTAAATAGAGTCTTCCAAAATGTTGATGTAAACTTAACATCCCTGTCTGAGATAACTGGCTTCGGAATACCATGCATCCTGAAAATTTCTCTCATGAAAATGTCTACTATCTATATAGTCTTGTAAGTAGATTGCACAGGTATAAAATGTGCAGATTTACTCAATTTGTCCACTACCACCATGATGGAGTCAGTTTTCCTTTTTTACTGCAGTAAACCTATAATGAAGTCCAGGGATATGAACTCCCACTTCCATTTAGGTACCGGTATGGGCTGCAACAATCCTGTGGTATGTTGATGCTCCACCTTCACCTGCTGACACTCCAAACATTTATTTAAATACTCAACAATATTTTTATGCATACCAGGATAGAAATATACCTTTCTAATATCAGTCAAAATTTTCTGGTATCCTAGGTGACCTGCATAATTACTTTTATGATATTCATCCATAATCAGCTCTTTTAGGTCCACACGGTTTGGTACATACACCTTTCCTCTGAAAGTTAGCATATTATTTTTATCAACTCCATATTCTGAAGTACTTCCTTGTTTTCTAGTTTCTTCCATTTGCTACCATAGGAATTGATAATCCAGATCTTTCTGTGCTTCTCCTTTCACTTGATCTAAAAATTTATTTTCAAGATGATTGTAGTAAAGTTCATAAATAAAATGCAGCTTCCTACTCAAAGCATCAACTACCCAGTTATCCTTACCTTTCACATGCTGGATTTCCATATCAAACTCACTTAGAAAGGCATTCCATCTTGCCTGTCTGGAATTTAAATTAGCTTGTTTGAAATAACTAGTCATTCTGCTATGATATGTCTTTAGCACAAAATTTTTACCCAGCAAGTAGTGTCTCCATACCCAAAGCGCATATACTACTACTGTTAATTCTAGATCATAGGTTGAGTAACTTTGTTCATGTTCTTTTAACTTTCTTGACTCATATGCCACTACTTTGCCTTCTTGCGATAAAACTTCCCCAACACCCTCTTTGCTTGCATCTGTACAAACTTAAAATTCTTTGTTGGGGTCAGCTACCCTCAACACTGGTGCAGTGGTCAAAAGTTGTTTCAGCTTTTCAAAACTGTTCTGACATTAAATTGTCCACTTCAAGACTTTTCCTTTTCTCTGCAAATAAGTAATACGAAAATCAATTATGGAAAATCCCTCAATAAATCTTCGATAGTACCCAGCTAATCCCATAAAGGATGAAATATCTGCCACATTCTGGGGTACTCTCCATTCCATGATTGTCTTGATTTTCTCTGGATCAACAACAATCCCTTCTATTGAAATGACATGGCCTAAATACTCAATTTATGCTTTAAATAAATCACATTTGCTGAAATTAGCATACAACTAGTATTTTCTTAGCATTTCTAGCACAATTCTTAAATGCTCCTTATGTTCTTCCTGGTTTTTAGAATAGATTAAAATGTCATCTATAAATATAAGTACAAAATTATCCAGCAAAGGATGAAATATTCCATGCATTAACCTCATAAAGGTTGATGGTGCGTTTGTTAACCCAAAGGGTAACACCACAAATTCATAATACACGTACCTAGTACGAAATGTAGTCTTGCAAATGTCTTCATCCTTGATTCAGATCTAGTGATATCCAGATCTTAAATCTATCTTTGAAAATATTTTTCCCCCCTTCACCTGATCAAACAGATCATCAATCCTGGGTAAAGGATATTTATTTTTGACTGTTAACATGTTAAGATCTCTATAATCCATGCACATTCGCATGGTTTTGTCTTTCTTCTTCACGAAAAACACTGGTGCTCCCCAAGGGGACAAACTTGGATGAATGTAACCTTTGTCCAGCAGTTCTTATAACTGCATTTTTAATTCAGTTAATTTTGGAACACTCATTCGGTAAGGAGCCCTTGACATAGGTGATGTTCTTGGCATTAACTCTATATAAAATTGATATCTCGTCTTGGTGGTAATCTAGGAATAGTTTCTTGAAAAACATCCATGAAATCTTGCACCATAGGTATGTTTTCCATCATAGGTGATTCTTCCTTGGAATCAGCATATCCTACCTGAATAGCATATATCTAGCATCCCTTCTTGATACATTTATTCATTTGGGATGTTGTAATTGGACGTAGTTGTAGTGGCTTCTTGATTCCTTGAATATCCTTGCGTGTTACATCTTGCATTCTGTAATAAATGATCTTTTCCTTGCATTCTACTAAGGTCCAATGTTTTTCTAGCCAATCCATGCCCAGAAAAACATCATAGGACCCTAATGGCAATATTTTGAGATCCAAATTTAACAGTTGTTCTGCAATTTCTAAGGTGCAGTTTGGAATCTTGGCAGTCACCTTTCTTTTTTCTCCTGTGGCTAACTGTACCAGCCACGAGTTTTTGAATTTTTGTTCTTTTAATTTACACATATCCACTATTTTGGGACTAACATAACTTAGACTTGCACCTTGGTCTACCAAAAAAGAAATAGATTGAGAAAGTAATTTACCTTCCAACTCAATCATTGTTCGCTGATAATTTGCCTGTCGATCCTTCAACACCGCATTGATACGAGGAATGTTTCATACCACATTTCCTACTATAGAAGCTTCCTGCAAGTTGGCAACTTTGTCATTTCTTGCTCGTTGTGGGCAGGTTTTATAATAGTGTGCCTCACCACGCCCCCAACACTATAGAGGTGGTTTGGTCACCTGCCCTTGCTCAGGCTTGCTGGATGCCTCTTTAGGCTTCTCTTCTGCTGGCCATCGAGTTCTTTGATGATTTCTACAAAAAAATTTACTAATAGAACTTCATGCAGAATTATTAAAATTATTGCTTTTGGCGCCTTTAAAATTTGAGCTAATTTTATGTGCTTTCCTTGGCTACCAACTTTTTTCAGTCTCCCCTTTAGCCTTGGACTACTGATAGCACATTTGTGCCTTAAGAATGGCTTCATCCATGGTTCTGGGATTTACAAATTCAATTCGTTCTTTCATATGTGTTGGAAAGCTGCTCAGAAATATTTGCACCTTAGCCTTTTCCTCTTGAAGGTATGGAACATATTGTAGCAGGGAGGTGAACTTGGTGATGTACTCGTCCATATTCATCTGTCCCAGCTTAAAGTCATGAAACTCTTTAGCTTTCTCATCGTAGAAACATTATGTTAAATACTTGTCTATAAAGTATTGTTGGAACGATTCCCAAGTAACATCTTGGTCCTCAATGTAGAAATTTGCTAAATAATGAAGATTTATCCACCGAGATTATCCTGATCACATACTAATTCGAATTCATATGCAACACATAATCTCTTCTACAATCAATCATCAATTTGCGGAAATAGAAACAGTCGCATGCGCACATAAACACAATATGTAATGGGGAAATCTTATAGCCTAAAACCCCTCAGCTATTCTGTATATTATATGGAGAGAACATGTAACAGTACATAGCACAATACTCCTCACAAGTACTCAGTACTATCTCATAAAGTTACACACAAACTAGCTCAATTTTGAACAAGTCACAGGTTCAAAACTCATCCACTAATTGCCTGCCTCTATTGCGCAATCAAGACTGGTCTAATGAGAGATCCAAGGTTCGAATCTCCTTGGCTTGATAGCGCAATCCTCATGGGAAATTTCCTCCAAGTGTGGTGCAAATCTCATGCACAACTAATGTCACAACTGATAGCTATCTCAGCCCTTTCATCTACCTCTTTCACTGGTCTTCACTGAACTGTCCATGCACTGTAGTGAACTGATGTGTTCTTGAGTTGAATAATGAGTTAATAATTAGTGAATTAAATAATATTTAATTCACTCCACTCATTACTAGTTGATTAGCTAGTTAAACTAATCACAACTAGTTCAACTAAGTTAAACCGAACACGACTCCACCAACTGTCTCATCAACTCCACCAAACTTCTGCCACTGAAGTCCTAACTGAAGTCAACCATGCATGAGCTCACCAAACCCCAAGGAATAGTGTAATTCCTTCTGTCAGCTGCATGGGCCACATCTGTAGCTCCAATTGAAGTGCTCCAAGAGAATAAACTGAAGTTTATAGTCCAAATATTATTAAGGGCTAATAATATTTGACTGACCTATTTTTAGACAGGAAGTCTAAAAATAGACTTCGACCTATATGTCTAAAAATAGAGGTCCATCTATTTTTACCAACTCGACCAATCATCCAAGAATAGCATACTGCAACTCCTAGACCATGCTCCATATGTCTAAAAATAGACATAGTCTAAAAAATAGACTTTGCGCCAAAAATAGCCTGCGGGCCCACTTAGTGAAGGCGACTTCATTTCACTAAGCTCCATCATCTTGTTTCATTTTCAACACTCCCTCTCAACAAGATATGGATTATCTGCAATCCCTATCCTGCCTCTGTGGAATTCGAATTTTCTCCTAGTGAGCGCCTTCGTCAAGATGTCAGCATCCTGATCCTCCGTGGGAATATATGAAAGTAACATGATTCTCCGCTGCACACAATCTCTGATATGATGGTACCCGATGTCGATGTGTTTGGATCTATCATGAAATACTGGATTAGCCGAGAGCTTGATGCAGCTCTGGTTATCACAGTAGATCACTGTAGGCTCCAAATGCAACCTGAACAAACCTGCGAGGATCTTCCTCATCCAAATAGCCTCACATGCGGCCAAGCTTGCTGCCATGTACTCGGCCTCTGCTGAACTGAGTGCCACGGATCTCTGCTTCCTGCTGTACCAGGAAACTGCTGTCGACCCAATGCTGAAAACTCCTCCGGATGTGCTCTTCCGGTCCGTTGGGCTCCCTGCCCAATCTGCATCAGTGAAGCCAGAAAGCTTCGCTCCATCCTCCTGTCTGTACCATAGACCATATCCCGATGTTCCTCTGATATAGCGCAATACATGCTTGCACGCCTTCCAAAAGAGCTTGGTAGGCTTAACCATAGCTTGCGAAAGCTGGTTAACTGCATAGCATATATTGGGTCGTGTATTGACCAGATACATAAGCGACCCCACCAACTGTCGATAGACAGTGGCATCCACTACCTCCGCTGAAGTAGCATCCTCCTTCCTCCAACCACGAGGAAGAGGAGTGTCAACAGGCTTGCAGCCTTGCATGTTGAACCTCTCCAGAATCTCCCGGGCATACTTGCCCTGAGAAACAAACAGTCCTCCACTGCGCTGCCAAATCTCCAATCCGAGGAAATAATGAAGGATGCCCAGGTCCTTCATCTCAAACTCTCGTGCAAGATCCTCCTTGCATGAAAGTATCAACTGCTCGTCGCCAGTCAAAATCAGATCATCTACATACAGTACGATGATCAACAGCTTCCCCCTCCACCACAATCTGGTACAGGTTTGGATCCGCCTCACTCTTGGAGAATCCAAGCCCGGTGAAGTAGCTGTCTATCCGAGTGTACCAAGCACGAGGTGCTTGCTTCAGCCCATACAGTGCTCTCTTGAGCCGGCACACATGCGACTCACTGCTGAAGATCTCAAAACCTTCAGGCTGCTCTATGTACACCTCTTCCTCAATAACTCCATTGAGGAACGCAGTCTTCACATCCATCTGATGAATGTGCCACCCCATCTGCGCTGAGAGAGCAAGGATCGTCCGTATGGAAGAGTACCTTGCGACAGGTGCAAAGGTCTCCTCATAATCGATCCCCTTGATCTGTGAGAAGCCACGGGCGACAAATCTCGCCTTGTACTTCTCCACACTCCCGTCAGCCGCCTGCTTCACTTTGTAGATCCATCGCGAACCCACCACTGATTTCCCCTCCGGTCTTGGGACAATCTCCCATGCACTATTTCTAACGATCGAATCATATTCTTCGATCATGGCATCTACCCATGCGGGTTCCTCCACAGCTTCCTCAAAAGAGGATGGCTCCGTCACGACACATTGACTCACAAGAGCCATGTATCTAGTGTACCGAACCGGTGACTGCCTCTGTTTGCGCTGTGCTGTAGGTGGTCCTACAACCTTCTCTGCATCTTGAGCCAGTCGCTCAGCTTTAGTAGTGCGCTTGTGCCCTCTGATGGTTGGCGCTACATGGGTGGTTTCTTCCACCTCCTGAACTTCCTCTTGTGGCTGATCCACATCCGGAAGCTCCTCCTTAGGAACTAACAGCTCCTCATCTACATGCAAGTGTAGCTCCCTCTCAAGCGAACACTGCATGGCTTTCTCCTCCTCAAATTTTATATCTCGTCGCACAACAGTCTTTCGACTGTCTGACAAATACACCCGATAGTTGTGAGGTGTATTGGTGTACCCCACAAATATTCCAACCTCAGCAGTTGGATCCAGCTTCCTTCTCGCATCCTTCGTCACATGCATGTAGACAGGAGAACCAAAGATCCGCAAATGGGAAATACCAGGCCTCTTGCCAGAATAAGCCTCCTCCGGTGTACTCATGGCAAGAACCTTGTGAGGACAACGGTTCTGCACATATACTGTTGTATTGCATGCCTCGGCCCACAAGTGAAGGGGTAGGCCCTGATCATGCAACATCGCCCGTGCAGCACCCACGATCGTTCTGTTCTTCCGCTCAGCCACCCCGTTCTTCTGTGGGTTATGGGGTGCGATGAGCTCTCTCCGAATCCCTTCTGCGCTGCAGAACTCCTTGAATTCAGCCGAGATGAATTCACCACCGTTATCACTCCTTAGAGCAATCACCTTCTTCCCCGACTCCTTCTCGACCAGTGCTTTGAACTCACAGAACTTTGCGAATGTATCGCTCTTCTTCTGCATGAAGAAGATCCACCACTTTCGAGAGAAATCATCAACAAAGATCACATAATACTTGTGCTTTTCTTTCGAAGAAACTGAGAAAGGACCACACACGTCTGTGTGAACTCTCTCAAGGATCGTCATGGCGTGACTATCCTTCTCGTGAAAGGTGGCTTTCACATACTTCCCTAAAGTACACCCCTTGCACTGATCTGACTGCGCAAGAGTGCCCGTAGGAAGTCCGGTAGAAATCTGCTGCAGTATCTTCAAAGCTCCATGGTGAAGGTGGCCCAATCTCTTGTGCCACAGTTCGCCCTCATCATCCCGGCTCACCACTTCTCCCGCCTTGCATGCCATTGCTGCGCAGCCATCTACTTGCAACTGATAAAGGTTCTTGACTCGAACCCCTATCTTCCGGGTCTCACCAGTAGTCTTACTGCGCAGGAAAGCCTTTCCTTCGCTGAAGACCACATCATACCCCTTGTCTTCCAACATCGCCACAGAGATCAGATTCTTCATCAATCCTGGAACATGAAAAACTTCCTTCAGTATGAAAGGTTTACCAGACTCCCTCTCAAAGGAAATGGTACCGATACTGGTCGCACTGTATCTACCATCATCGCCCATCTCGATGTGCACTCCAAGATCTTTTTCTTCCAGATCTGAAAACAGATCTCGATCTCTGGTCATGTGAAATGATGCACCACTGTCCAAGAACCATACTGATCCCATCACACTTGAAACCAAGCATGCGATCAGTGAAAAATCTAGTTCAAATTGAGAAGCCAATGCCTCTCCCGCTGCAGATCCAGCAGCCTTCTTATTTTTCTTCTTCTGCAGACAATTTGTGGCATAGTGTCCATGCTGGTGACAGTGAAAACACTTCACCTTGGACATGTCTTGCTTCTTGCCTTTCGAACCAAACTGAGGAGCTTTCTTGCTCTTCCCCTTCTTTGCTTTGGCAGCCAAAGCGCAATTTTCTTCATCAGATACCTTTGATGAAGATCCATCCCTGGTAGTCCTCCTTATCTCCTCCTGCATGAGATCCGCCCAAATTCACTCCCATCCCGGCAACTTCTCCCGACCATTGACAGAGTCCTGATAGGAATGCCAAGCCTTCGAAAGACCAAGGAGAGCCAGGTCTACCATGTCCTCATCTTCGACAGTCACCCCCACACTTCCCAGCTCATCTCTACATTGAGTGAACTTCGTGAGGTATTTGGCAATACTGTCGCCTTTATCCATCTTAATGTTTCTGAGCTTATCCTTGAGCGCCAGCTTCCTTTGGTCGCTCTTACTCTGGAATAGATCTGTCAACGCTTTCCACATCAAATATGAAGAAGCTTTTCCATGCAGGCTGGATACAATGTGATCCTTTACGCCCCCCAACAGAATCCTTCGACATTTCGCCATCTTTTTTTGCCAAGCCTCGACTTCAGTAGGATCAGTGGGCTTTTGGACATCTGTATCTACGAACTCCTTTAATCCATTATCTTCTAAAACTACCTCCATGCGATATTTCCATGCAACATAATTCAAACTTCCTTCAAGAGAATATTCGAGTCGCAAACCGTTGAAAGACATTTTCAACTACAGCACCAAGAAAACAAACTGCTGCAAAATTCGAATTCCAAACTCAAAAACTCAACTGCTTATGGATCTGTGAGAAAAAATTATTTCTAGCACAGAGATCGACTGTATGGGCATTTACTGGATATATCACCTTTCAGAGAAAGGATGGATCCAGAGGCTACCTGGCCCGATACAGACTCTGTCTACCGAAATAATAATTTAATCACTGCAATAGATCCCGATGATTGATTCACTCCGATACCATGTAGAAATTTTCTGAATAATGAATATTTATCCACCGAGATTATCCTGATCACATACTAATTTGAATTCATATGCAACACATAATCTCTTCTACAATCAATCATCAATTTGCGGAAATAGAAACAGTCGCATGCGCACATAAACACAATATGTAATGGGAAAAGCTTATAGCTGAAAACCCCTCAGCTATTTTGTATATTATATGGAGAGAACATGTAACAGTACATAGCACAATACTCCTCACAAGTACTCAGTACTATCTCATAAAGTTACACACAAACTAGCTCGGTTTTGAACAAGTCACAGGTTCAAAACTCATCCACTAATTGCCTGCCTCTATTGCGCAATCAAGGCTGGTCTAATGAGAGATCCAAGGTTAGAATCTCCTTGGCTTGATAGTGCAATCCTCATGGGAAATTTCCTCCAATTGTGGTGCAAATCTTATGCACAACTAATGTCACAACTGATAGCTATCTCAACCCTTTCATCTACCTCTTTCACTGGTCTCCACTGAACTGTCCATGCACTGTAGTGAACTGATGTGTTCTTGAGTTGAATAATGATTTAATAATTAGTGAATTAAATAATATTTAATTCACTCCACTCATTACTATTTGATTAGCTAGTTAAACTAATCACAACTAGTTCAACTAAGTTAAACCGAACACAACTCCACCAAACTTCTGCCACTGAAGTCCTAACTGAAGTCAACCATGCATGAGCTCACCAAACCCCAAGGAATAGCGTAATTCCTTCTATCAGCTGCATGGGCCACATCTGTAGCTCCAACTGAAGTGCTCCAAGAGAATAAACTGAAGTTTATAGTCCAAATATTATTAAGGGCTAATAATATTTGACTGACCTATTTTTAGACAGGAAGTCTAAAATAGACTTCGACCTATATGTCTAAAAATAGAGGTCCATCTATTTTTACCAACTCGACCAATCATCCAAGAATAGCATACTGCAACTCCTAGACCATGCTCCATATGCTAAAAATAGACATATTCTAAAAAATAGACTTTTCACCAAAAATAGCCTGCGGGCTCACTTAGTGAAGGCGACTTCATTTCACTAAGCTCCATCATCTTGTTGCATTTTCAACACTCAATGCTGCGAACATTCTTCACTTCTTCCCACAACAGAGTGGCTTTCTCTCTTAACTGATATATGGCCAACCTAGCCTTCAGGCTACTGTTGTACTCGTACACCTGAAAATATTTATTCATGTTTATCAACCATGGTTCTTCCACTTCCTCAGTTTCACCATCAAATGTTGGTAGTTTTGTTATTCAAAACTCTGCCTGAAGCTCTACTTTCTGCTTCTTAACCTCTTGCTGATCTAACACATTGCCAGACTCTGCCTCATTATAGTTTTTATTTTTATTACTTCGCTGAGAAGGGCTTCTTTCCACTCTGTCAGTGGTGTGTTCCATTGTTTTCCTTTCATCTTTGTCTTGCATGTTCCTATCAGTGCTGGGGTGTTCCATTTCTTGGTTTTGCTTGTCTGACAGGCTCTTAAGTATCTTTTCTTGTTCTTGAATTTATCATTCGTTATCCCTTCGAACTCACACCATCTCTTCCTGTATTTGTTGTATTTTGTTCAACAAAAAACTGGTTTGATGCTACTGTTCCTCCAGTAGTCTACTTTTTTATTAGTGCTGATCGAAACTAAGCTGAACCCACATCTTGAGACTCACAACTGGTTGTGTTTGGGGTTCCCTGGTGTCTTGGGGTGGTTGTTCATTCTCTGTGCATCAGTATACACACAACGTAAATTGTTAGTTGACCCTTAGGGTCCCAGTGTACGAATGCTGCTCTGATACCACTTGTGACAACCATACATACCAACATAAATAAATAAATTTAAAAATTAAAAAAAAAAATTAAAAAAAAAAAAAAATATATATATATATATATATATACTTTCTACTCTAGAATTAAACCCATAATCAAAGGTTAAACTTATCATACCATACTAGATTAATTTAATACATTTCGACATTGTTATTCCAAACCATACTTCAATAAGGTTCTAAACTTAGTCAACATATAAGTTACAACTTCTGTCGGCCAAGGGATTCCTTGTCATAGATAAGGTTTTTATTTGAAGGTTCAATATTTAATTCCGTCAACATTAAAACTTTATCGTTAACATGAGTATATATATATACACCTTCTTCATTTTGGTAAGATATTTATCCTCGTTACCACTGAGGAAAATTTGGCACGTCTGTGCATTTGAATGTGTAATTACCGGTTATTAACTCCACTCAACAGCTGTTAGATTTTTCATGCGATTGTTGCTTGTCTCGAGGACACATGCCACACTAACCACCATTGGATGAAAATGGAAATATACAGTAGGCAAGCAGGTGAGAAAATCATTGGCATTACACCGCTGCCATAACCTATCGGTTCATTCTGCAAAACCTTAGTTCCATCGTTCTGTTGTCTCAAGGTTGCGTGCTCTCTGTGAGTACTTGGCTCCCTACTCTGCCAAATGGTTCTGCCTTGTTAACTGAGCTTACTTGGGCATAGTTACATGTTATGTTATTTGTACAAATGTGGAGGAATGTCATTTCATGGTTATTGTTCTCAGAGCAAAGTGGAGGAATCAGAAACAAATATCCACAGGTAAGATTACCGTTTCTCGCACCTCACCACCCCTTTCTTCTCTGGAATTTATTTCTGAACCTTTTTTTTTCTATTCTATTTGTCTCATATTTACTTAGGGTTCTTTTGTTTTTGGTTATTCCTTTGATTTTTCCAGATTAGAATCTCAAAAAATTGTGTTTGGGAATTTTCGAAATAGTAGGTAGTAACATTAAACCCCAGTCCCTTGTTTTCTACGCTTCTTGCTGGAATTAGATGTTATCATTTTATGATTAAAAGGTAGGGCTAACCCATCCAAATGGTTTATTACCGCATGTATCTTTCTTCATCAAGCTGAACTTGTTCCACAATTCTTTCCCAATTGAACTACCTCTTACTAATGGAACTCTAGGCTTCTCCAGTTATTTTATATATCTTGCTTGCTCATTTCTAGAACGCATTAGCGCATTAGTGGAATCCAATCGATGGTCTTCCTGGCTTGGAAATCTGAACCCTTCTTATACAATGTCTTTTTGAATTTAATACCTTGTAAAAGGTTTATTTAAATATGCACAACAATGCTAGACCTCTGTTGAGTGAGGGTTTCCCTCTGAGCTTATGGATTCTTGGGGTTTTTCTCCCAGTTTTATTTCATAGAAATGAGTAAATTTCTATTTTTTTTAATTGTGATGTTGTAAGCGAATACTGTAAACGTATTGTTCTTCCATCTGTAATCCTTCTCGAACTTACACGTTTTTAATGAGTAAATTCGTATCACTCTGTCTCTATTGTATTTTATATAGATGCATAATGCTTTAATCTCAATTTTTATATATGTACCATGTTATTCATATGATTCAGGTTAAGGGATAATACCTGGTTGACCCCTAAAATATTAATTGGTATCTTGGAAAAAAAACAAAAGGGTTCGGCATCTAAGTTATTTTCTTTCCTTTAAAAACCTACTGCATGAATAATGATTGACTATTTAAGATAGTTTTCAGTTACATTATAATTTTTTATTCTTTTCCATTTTCTCTCAGTAAAAGTATTTTCCAGAACTTGTTTATTAAGTTCTGTGACTGCTAGAATTGTACCGGTGACTAGACCACTTGAATTTTTGTCTATGTATAGCTATTTCTGGGAAGTGACGAGTCTTGGGTTAGGGTTCCACCTGTACCCTCAACCAACAACCTCCTCTATGTTAGTTAAATATTAATGAATTTCTTTTATAGTGTATACACATGCAGTCATTTTACATTTACTACTTCACAGTTTTTAATACTACTTCTCAAAAATTTAGTATAGTTTTCCCATGAAATTTCTCTACTTACTGTTATAAAAATGTGTACTAAAAATCATATCTTCAAGAGTTAAACACCTATTTTTTACTTTCCGATGTATATTTCAGAGGTAGTTTTTCTTTTTCTTTTCTTGCTCTTAATCACAACTACTGAATTTAAGAAGTATACAATACAATAGTTTCACATCTTATAAAGGACTCAAACAGTCACATAATAAACTAATTATTAATTATTTAGAGTCTCATTCATTCCTATACATATCTATCATATGTTACTATTTTTCATTCCAAAACGAACAAACACTTGTAAATAACTTAGACAAAGATATTACTACTCCTCAAATCACTGAACCTGCACATTTACTTATCCTTATTATGAAATTTGTAGTTGTGGTCTTCCCAACCTTTAGGAGAGGCACTTACATCCTCCTCTTGCCCCCGTGCTCCAGTCTTGAAAGGGACAGGTCGACAGTGGATATTTCTGCTGTGACCTCAGGACACCTAGTCCAGACAGTACCAGAAATAATTCCAAGATTGTTGAGTGTCTTTCCACTGGTCACTACCAGCTCTGGAAAATCTACACTCTCCCTTAGTTTATGAACATAACCCATATTCCTCACTGGGATCAGTCTCTTATCCTCAGAGGAGAAGGTAACTATTTCCAACTGTCCCCAACCACCTTCCAGCAAACATTTACCATCAACTTTTACTTTTTATGAGGTTATTTTCCATAACTAATTTTACTATTCATAATTAATCACTAATGAAAATAAATTTTCAGCAAAACATTAATAGTTCCAGTCTTTTCTTAAAACAAATAATAAAAATTTCTTTTAACTAGTTAACAACTAGATATCATTAAATGCATTTGTCACAACTTCCCCCATGGAAGTAACACCGTCCTCGGTGTTTCACTCTAGCTCTAAAAATAGCTCTAGGTAAGCCTCACGCACAAATCTTTCATCCTCCCAAGTAGCCTCATCTGGGCCGAAGTGCTTCCACTACACTTTAACTTGGCTGATGACCTGCTTCCGGAGCATAATTTCTCTCTAGTCAATATGTGTTGTGGCTCAACCAGAAACTCGCCATCTGGCTCTACCTCCAAATAGCAAAGTTCCTTGTCAAATTCTCATAAGGAAATCATTTTTCAAGTCACGATTTTTAAATCTGTCCTACCTGTATATTATGCCAATGAATTATGTGCTTCGAATCATGCACATAAATTTTCAACAGGGACACATGGAACACATTGTGTACTCGGATGTGACTGGGTAAAGCCAGTCGATAGGCCACAGGCCCTACCCTTTCCAAAATTTGAAAGGGTCCATAGAACCTGGGAGCCAACTTGGCACAAGAGGTCCACCGTAAGGTACTCCTCTTGGATTTGATCCTCACATACACATGGTCTCCCACTTCGAATTCCTGATAATTCCTCTTTTTATTTGAATAGATCTTCTGCCGATCTTGTGCAGCCTTCAAATTTGTCTTATCTTCTTTACCTCTAACTCCATTTCAACAAGCATTTTTGGTCCCAACATTAATTTTGTTTCAGGACTACTCCAATTTATGGTTGTGCGACACTGCCTCCCATATAGGGCTTTGAAAGGATGCATTTTGAGGGATTCCTGATAACCATTTTTGTAAGAAAATTTAACCAGATGCAAGTAGTCTTCCCATTTGGTTGGTTGTTGCATCACATACATGCACAACATGTCTTCCAGAACTTGGTTAACCCGCTTTGTTTGACCATATTTTTGGGGATGATAAGTTGTACTAAAGTTTATTTGGGTCCCCAAATCTATAAATAGAGTCTTCCAAAATGCTAATGTAAACTTAACATCCCTGTCTAAGATAACTGGCTTCGGAATACCATGCATCCTGAAGATTTCTCTCATGAAAATGTATACTATCTGTACAGACTTGTAAGTAGATTGGATAGGTATAAAATGTGCAGATTTACTCAATTTATCCACTACCACCATGATGGAGTCATTTTGCCTTTTTTACCGCAGTAAACCTATAATGAAGTCCAGGGATATAACCACTTCCATTCAGGTACCGGTATGGGCTGCAACAATCCTGCGGGATGTTGATGCTCCACCTTCACCTACTGACACTCCAAACATTTATTTAAATACTCAACAATATTTTTACACATACCAGGCCAGAAATATACCTTTCTAATATCAGTCAAAATTTTCTGGTATCCTGGGTGACCTGCATAATTAATTTTATGATATTCATCCATAATCAGCTCTTTTAGGTCCAAACGGTTTGGTACATACACCTTTCCTCTGAAGGTTAGCATCTTATTTTTATCAACTCCACATTCTAAAGTACTTCCTTGTTTTCTAGTTTCTTCCATTTGCTGCCATAGGAATTGATATTATGGAATATTTCTGTGCTTCTCCTTTCACTTGATCTAAGAATTTATTTTCAAGATGATTGTAGTAAAGCTCATAAACAGAATGCAGTTTCCTACTTAAAGCATCAGCCACCCAGTTTTCCTTACCTTTCACCTGCTGGATGTCCATATCAAACTCACTTAGAAAGGCATTCCATCTTGCCTGTCTGGAATTTAAATCAGCTTGTTTGAAATAACTACTCATGCTGCTATGATATGTCTTTAGCACAAATTTTTTATCCAGCAAGTAGTGTCTCCATACCCAGAGCGCATGTACTACTGCTGTTAATTCCAGATCATAGGCTGAGTAACTTTGTTCATGTTCTTTTAAATTTCTTAACTCATATGCCACTACTTTTCCTTCTTGCGATAAAACTTCCCCAACACCCACTTTGCTTGCATCTGTACAAACTTCAAATTCTTTATTGGGGTCAACTACCCTCAACACTGGTGCAGTGGTCAAAAGTTGTTTCAGCTTTTCAAAATTGTTCTGACATTCAACTGTCCACTTCAAGACTTTTCCTTTTCTCTACAAATAAGTAATAGGAAAAGCAATTCTGGAAAATCCCTCAATAAATCTTCGATAGTACCCAGCTAATCCCATAAAGGATCGAATATCTGCCACATTTTTGGGTACTCTCCATTCCATGATTGTCTTTATTTTCTCTGGATCAACAACAATCCCTTCTATTGAAATGACATGGCCTAAATACTGAATTTCTGCTTTAAAGAAATCACATTTATTGAACTTAGCATACAACTAGTGTTTTCTTAGCATTTCCAACACAATTCTTAAATGCTCCTCATGTTCTTCCTGGTTTTTAGAATAGATTAAAATGTTTTATATGAATATAAGTACAAAATTATCCAGGAAAGGATGAAAGATTCCATGCATTAACCTCATAAAGGTTGCTAGTGCATTTGTTAACCCAACGGGTAAAACCACAAATTCATAATGCATGTACCTGGTATGGAATACAGTCTTGAAAATGTCTTCATCCTTGATTCGAATCTAGTGATATCCAGATCTTAAATCTATCTTTGAAAATATTGTGCCCCCCTTCACCTGATCAAACAGATCATCAATCCTAGGTAAAGGATATTTATTCTTGACTGTTAACTTGTTAAGCTGTCTATAATCCATGCACATTTGCATGGTTCCATCTTTCTTCTTCACGAACAACATTGGTGCTACCCAAGGGGACACACTTGGATGATTGTAGCCTTTGTCCAGTAGTTCCTATAACTGCATTTTTAATTCAATTAATTCTGGAACACTCATTCTGTAAGAATCCCTTGACACAGGTGATGCTCCTGGCATTAACTCTATATAAAATTGATATATTGTCTTAGTGGTAATCCAGGAATATTTTCTGGAAAAACATGCATGAAATCTTGCACCGCGGGTATTTTTTCCATCATAGGTGATTTTTCCTTTGAATCAGCATATCCCACCTGAAGAGCATATATCTCGCATCCCTTCCTTATACATTTATTCATTTGAGATGCTGTAAATGGACGTATCTGTAGTGGCTTCCTGATTCCTTGAATCTCCTTGCGTGTTCTATCTTGCATTCTGTAATAAATTATATTTGCCTTGCAGTCTACTAAGGTCCAATGTTTTTCTAGCCAATCCATGCCCAGAAAAACATCATAGGACCCTAATGGCAATATGTTCAGATCCAAATTTAATTGTTGTTCTGCAATTTCTAAGGTGAAGTTTGGAATCTTGGCAATTACCTTTCTTTTTTCTCTTGTGGCTAACTGTACCAGCCACGAGTTTTTGAATTTTTTTTCTTTTAATTTAGACATTTCCACTATTTTGGGACTAACATAACTTATACTTGCACCTGGGTCTACCAAAATAGAAACAGATTGAGACAGTAATTTACTTTCCAACTCAATCATTGTTTGTTGATAATTTTCCTTTCGATCCTTCAACACCGCATTGATACGAGGAATGTTTCATGCCACATTGCCTACTATAGAAACTTCCTGCAAGTTGGAAACTTGCTCATTTCTTACTTGATGTGGGTAGTTTTTATAATAGTGTGCCTCACCACACCCCCAACACTATAGAGGTGGTTTGGTCACCTGCCCTTGCTCAGGCTTGTTGGATGCCTCTGTAGGCTTCTCTTCTGTTGGCCATCGAGTTCTTTGATGATTTCTGCCAAATTTTTTACTAACAGAAATTCCTGCAGAATTCTTAAAATTATTGCTTTTGGAGCCTTTAAAATTTGAGCTACTTTTATGTCCTTTCCTTGGCTGCCAAATTTTGTCAGTCTCCCCTTTGGCCTTAGATTTTTGATAGCACATTCGTGCCTTACGAATGGCTTCATCCATGGTTATGGGATTTACAAATTCAATTCTCTCTTTCATATGTGTTGGCAAGCTACTCAGAAATATTTGCACCTTAGCCTTTTCCTCTCGAAGGTATGGAAGATATTGTAGCAGGGAGGTGAACTTGGTGATGTACTTTTCCATAGTCATTTGTCCCAGCTTCAAGTCATGAAACTCTTTAGCTTTCTCATCGTAGAAATGTTTTGTTAAATACTTATCTATAAAGTATTGTTGGAACGATTCCCAAGTAACATCTTGGTCCTCAATGGTGTGAACATTCTTCACTTCTTCCCACCACAGAGTGGCTTTCTCTCTTAACTAATATATGGCCAATCCAGCCTTCAGGCTAATGTTGTACTCATACACCTGAAAATATTTATTCATGTTTATCAACCATGCTTCTGCCACTTCCTTAGTTTCACCATAAAATGTTGGTGGTTTTGTTTTTCGAAACTCCCCCTGAAGCTCTACTTTTTGCTTCTTAACTTCTTGTTGATCTGACACATTGCTAGACTTTGCCTCATTATAGTTTTATTTTTATTACTTCCCTGAGAAGGGCTTCTTTCCACTTTGTCAGTGGTGTGTTCCCTTGTTTTCCATTCATCTCTGCCTTGCATGTTCCTATCAGTGCTGGGGTGTTTCATTTCTTGTTTTTTCTTTTCTAACAGGCTCTTAAGTATCTTTTCTTGTTCTTTCATTAATCGTTCGTTATCCCTTCGAACTCACACCATCTCTTCCTGTAGCTGTTGCACTGTGTTCAACAACAAAATTGTTTGATGCTACAGTTCCTCTAGTGGTCTACTTGTTTGATGGTGTTGATCGACACTAAGTTGAACCCACATCTTAGGACTCACAAATGGTTGTGTTTGGGGTTCCTCGGTGTCTTGGGGTGGTTTTTGCATTTTTCCCCTTCTCATGATGTTTCCTGTTATGGTTATATTCTATGTGCATCAGTATACACACAACGTAAATTGTTAATTGACCCTTAGTGTCCCATTGTACGAACACTGTTTTGATACCACTTGTGACAGCCATACATACCAACATAAAATATATATATATATATATATATATATATACTTTCTACTCTAGAATGAAACCCATAATCAAAGGTTAAACTTATCATACCATACTAGATTCATTTAATACATTTCGACATTGTTATTCTAGAACATACTTCAATAAGGCTCTAAACTCAGTCAACATATAAGTTACAACTTCTGTCCGCCAAGGGATTCCTTGTCATCTATAAGGTTTTTATTTGAATGTTCAATATTTAATTGTGTCAACATTAAAACTTTATCGTTAACATGAATATATATATATATATATATATATATATATACACACACACACACACCTTTTGCATTTTGGTCAGATATTTATCCTCGTTACCACTAAGGAAAATTTGGCATGTTTGTGCATTTAAATGTGTAATTACTGGTTATTAACTCCACTCAACAACTGTTATATTTGTCGTGCGATTGTTGCTTGTCTCGAGGACACACGCCGCACTAACCATCGTTGGATGAAAATGGAAATAAACAGTAGACAAGCTGGTGGGAAAATCCTTGGCATTACACCGTTACCATAACCTATTGGTTCATTTTGCACAGCCTTAGTTCCACCGTTCTGTTGTCTCAAGGTTAAGCTCTCTCTCTGAGTACTCAGCTCCCTACTCTACTGAATGGTTCTGCCTTGTTAATTGAGCTTACTTGGGCATAGTTAAATGTTCTGTTATTTGTTCAAATGTCGAGGAATGCCCTTTCATGGTTATTGTGCTTGTTGCAGAGTGGAGGAATCGGAAACAAATATCCACAGGTAAGATTACCATTTCTCGCACCTCACCACCCCTTTCTTCTCTAGAATTTATTTCCGAACCTTTTTTTTTCTATTCTATTTGTCTCATATTTACTTAGGGTTCTTTTGTTTTTGGTTCTTCCTCTGATTTTTCCAAATTAGCATCTCAGAAAATTGCATTCGGGAATTTTTGAAATAGCAGGTAGTAACATTAAACCCTAGTCCCTTGTTTTCTACGCTTCCTGCTGGAATTAGATGTTATCATTTTATGATTAAAAGGTAGGGCTAACCCATCCAAATGGTTTATTACCGCATGTATCTTTCTTCACCGAGCTGAACCTGTTCCACAATTCTTTCCTGGTTGAACTACCTCTTACTTATGGAACTCCGGGTTTCTCCAGGTATTTTATATATCTTGCTTGCTCATTTCTAGAACTCATCAGTGTGTTAGCGGAATTCAATCGACAATTTTCATGGCTTGGAAATCTCAACCCTTCTTATACAATGTCTTTCTGAATTTAATACCTTGTAAAAGGTTTATTTAAATATGCACAACAGTGCTAGACCTCTGTTGAGTGAGGGTTTCCCACTAAGCTTATGGATTTTTAGGGTTTTTCTCCCAGTTTTATTTCATAGAACTGAGTAAATTTCTATTTGTTTTAATTATGATGCTGTAAGCGGATACTGTAAACGTATTGTTCTTCCCTCTGTAATCCTTCTCGGATTTACACGTTTTTAATGAGGAAATTCGTATCACTCTGTCTCTGTTGTATTTTATATAAATGTGAAATGCTTTAAGCTCGATTTTTATGTATGTACCATGTTATTCATATGATTCAGGTTAAGGGATAATCCCTTGGTCGACCCCTGAAATCTTAATTGGTATCTTGGAAAAAAAATAAAAGGGTTTGACATCTAAGTTATTTTCTTTCCTTTAAAAACTTACTGTGTGAATAATGACTGACTATTTAAGATAGTTTTCAATTACATTATAATGTTTGATTCTTTTCCATTTTCTCTCAGCAAAATTATTTTCCAAAACCTGTTTATTAAGTTTTGTGACTGCTAGATTCATACTGGTGACCGAACCACTTGAATTGCTTCGTCTGTGTATAACTATTTCTAGGAAGTGACGAGTCTTTGGTTAGGGTTCCACCTATACCCTCGACTGACAGCCTCCTCTATTTTAGTTAAATATTAATGAATTTATTTTACAGTGTATACACATGCCATCATTTTACATTTACCACTTTACAGTTTGTAATATTATTGTTCAGAAATTCAGTATAGTTTTCCCATGAAATTTCTCTACTTACTGTTATAAAAATGTGTACTAAAAATCATATCTTCAAGAGTTAAACACCTATTTTTTACTTTCCGATGTATATTTTAGATGTAGTTTTTCTTTTACTTTCCTTCCTCTTAATCACAGCTACTGAATTTAAGAAGTATACAATACAAAATTTTCACATCTTATAAAGGACTCAAACAGTCACATAATAAAATAATTATTAATAATGTAGAGTCTCATTTATTCCTACACATATCTATCATATGTTACTATTTTTGTTCCAAAATGAATAAACAACTGTAAATAACTTAGATAAATATATTACTAGTCCTCAAATCACTGAAATTTACTTATCTATATTATGCAATTCACAGTTGTGGTCCTCCCAACCTTCAAGAGAGGCGATTACGTCCCCCTCTTTCCCCTATGCTCCAATCCTAAAAGGCACGGGTCGACAGTGGATATTTTTGCTGTGACATCATGACACCTAGTTCATTTTTGTTGTGACATCATGACACCTAGTTCAGTCAGTACTAGAAATAATTTCATGATTGTTGAGTGTCTTTCCACTGGTCTCTACTAGCTCTGGAAAATCTACACTCTCCCTTAATCCATGAAGAGAACCCCTAATCCTCACTGGGATCAGTCTCTTATCCTTAGAGGAGAAGGTAACTGTTTCCAACTGTCCCCAACCACCTTCCAACAAACATTTACCATCAACTTTTACTTTTTATGAAGTTATTTTCCATAACTGATTTTCTTATTCATAATTAATCACTAATGAAAATAAATTTTTAGAAAAACATAAATAGTTCTAGTCTTTTCTTAAAACAAATAATAAAAATGTCTTTTAACTAGTTAACAACTAGTTATCATTAAATGCAGTTGTCACAGAGAGCCATGTTTTCTTTTAATAGGTAAATATCTAGACATCGAAAGGAAAACTTGGTTGCTTATGAATTTATTTTATTAAGGAAATTAGATGTGGGTGAAGTGACGGTGGTATATCTTTTGGGGTTAAACGTGGTAATAAAATTTCAAAATTTTATTTTTTAATCAAATTGAAGTTCTTAAAATTTATATAAGCATCGTGAATTTTGATTTGGAATAAAAATACAAATTGTGGAGAATTATATTTTTGTTCTAATATTATATTATTTATACTATTTAAATAAATTCAAAAACCAACAGTACCTTTTTGAAAAGGACTAGTAAATGGAGATATTTGTATTTTTTGATTTTTTTTTGTTTTGTATATTTTATGTTATTGTTTTTTTATTGAGAGCCTTTCAAATTGTCCAAAAAAAATTCAAGCATTATGTTTAAAAGAAATTAGATAAAAAAATATCATATGAATTCAAAAATGCCAAACTCATATGCCATTGGATAGAAGATTCCTTCAGTAATCCAACAGGTTCAACTCTCCTAGTTTAGACAAAATTTGCAAACTAAGATACAAAATTTATTTATTCCACAAAAATACTTTTTATAAATATTCAAATATATTTCAAACTCTAATTTTATTTAATTATAAATCAAAATTTTATTTTATTGTACCAAAAAAATAATTATAATAATATATAGATAACTTTCTATAAAATATTTAACTTTTCTTTTTCAATTTTGAAATTCTTAAAAATGGTAATTGATTTATTGTTTTGATTTTAAATATAACATATTTTTATACTTAATTTTTTTTTTTCAATAAAAATAAATCGAATTACAATATATAGAAAAACAACAAACTAAACTAAATTACTTTTGGCTAACATTTATGAATATTTCACCATCGAGGTAACTTGAAATATGTTCACATTATAATACAAAACTAAATAGAAATATGTTCACATTATAATACAAAACTAAATATTAATTATAAATATTCTATAGCACATTACTCATTAATCATTAAAAAAATTGTATATTATATTTTTTCTAATTATTACTTTAAATTTGTGCAAATTTTGAAATATCATTATTTTATAAATAATTTCAATAATTTCTTATGCACATTTAAATATAGATTAATCAATTCAAATTAGTGAAATAATGTTTTAAAATTTATGACTTCGTTATGTTTTTATATTTTAAAAATATATATCGCAAACAAGAGTAAAAACTTCTATATATACTTCCCACATGTGTAGAAAAAATTGAGTGCAATCACATTTTACAAGTTGAGAGAGATTTATAACAACAAATATCATTGCATTGATTACACTATATTAATTATAACTTACAAATATTACAACTAAGTTAATCATTGTTGCACTCATTTCTTTCCCTCATTTATTACAAATATCTCATTTCTTGCACTCATTGATTATGTGTGTGACCCATGGATATATATATGTCTGTGGCCTAGTGGGTCACCGTTTATTAATTCTTTAATGAATTTTATAAAATATATTCACATTTTCTAGTTACATTGATTCATATAAAAAATTATGATTTTTATTAAAATAAAATTGATAAATTTTCTTATATTTAGTCAATTTATTATTTAAATTATAATTTGGAAATTTTAAATCATATTAAAAACAAATTTTTAAGTTATTATTATAAATATAAGAATATTACAATTTTAATTTCAATTGCGATAGATTTTGTTTTTTCAAAACTATATCTTAAAAACCTACATATCTAATAAGAAATTAATCCACATTATTATTAATTACCTATTCAAATGACATTCTTAATGTAGAAATTATATGCACTAAGCATGCATATGTCCTTGATTCACCTGATCTCACACTATTTAACTTTATGCAAAATACTGAATCAATTCCACTTGTTAATCTTTTACGAAAAATTAATTGCACACATATCTGAAGAATAAACAAAAATAATCAATCGCATAACACAGTTTTTAACCGGGAAAGATTGAAGCTGAAAACCCCAACTATATATTATGTATCATGGAATCATATGACGATCCTCATATAAAGCTTATCAAGCTCTCAGTACAGTACAATCGTCATACACTAATCAGGACCAATCTTGCAAATCCATGCACTGATCTTTGCCTCCTGCTAGCCTGCCTCCACTGCGCAATCCCTGCTAAAGAATAGCTCTGAATGAATTCGAATTACTCTTTCCTTGACTGTGCAATCCTCGTTGGAAACTCCAATTTGTGTGTGATGCAATCAATGCATCACTATAGTCACAAAAGATAGTCTATCTTTCCCTTTCACCTACCTCTCCACTGGGTCTCCACTGAAACTGCCATGCATTGTAGTTAACTGTTGTATTTTTCAGTTGATTAATGAGTTATTATTTGTGAATTAATTAGCTAATTAATTCACTCCACTCTCACTAGTGTATCATTCAATTAGACTAGATACAACTAGCTCAACTGAGTCTAATTGAGTTAAACTAAATGCAACTCCATAACTACTTCTTCCAACTGTGTCATAACTCTTCCACTTGAGTTATAACTGAGTCCTCCATGCATTAGCTCCAGTAAACCCTTGGGAATTGTGTAATTCCCTCAGTCCACTAATGTGCCACATTTTTCAACTAAACTAAAGTGCTCCAAGAAAATAAGTTGTTGTTTAGTGTCTGATTATTATTAAGAGCTAATAATAATCGACATGCATCTATTTTTAGATCAGCGATCTACAAATAGACTTCGCCCAATATTCTAAAAAGGTAATTTCATCTATTTTTCCAACTTGACCAACCATCCACAAATAGCATCCTGCAACTTGTGAAATATGAGCGTCATGTCTAAAAATAGACTTGCACCAAAAATAGCCCGCGGGCCCACTTAGTGAAGGCGACTCTTTTCACTAAACTCATCAGCTTATTGAATCTCAACACTCCCTCTCAATAAGATAGGGATTTATCCTTCACCCCGATCTCGCCTCTATGGTATTCGAATTTGCTCCTGGTGAGCGCCTTCGTCAGAATATCTACATCCTAATGCTCCATAGGAATGTACTGAAGCAACATGATCTTCTGCTGCACACAATCTCTGATATGATGATACCAGATATCAATATGTTTAGATCTATTATGAAACATAGGATTAACCGAGAGTTTAATGCAACTCTGACTATCACAATGTATCATTGTGGGATCTAAATGTGAACCTAACAAATCAACCAAGATCTTCCTCATCCAGATAGCCTCACATGCATCTTGACTTGATGCCATGTATTCTACTTCCGTTGAACTAAGTGCCACGGATCTTTGGTTCCTGCTGTACCAAGAAACTGTCGTAGATCCGATACTGAAAATCCATCCTGATGTGCTCTTTGTGTCTATTGGGCTTCCTGCCCAATCTGCATCCGTGAAGCCATGCAACTTCACCTCATCCTTCTGTCTGTAGCATAAACCATACTCAAATGTGCCCCTGAGATATCTCAAAACATGCTTTCCTGCCTTCCAAAAGAGCTTGGTAGGGTTAACCATCGCTTTCGAAAGCTGGTTCACCACATAGCATATGTCTGGTCTTGTATTGACTAAATACATGAGCGAACCCACCAACTGTCGATAAATAGTGGCATCCACTATCTCTGCCGATGTAGCATCCTCTTTCTTCCAATTTACTGGAAGATGAGTGTCGATAGGCTTGCAGCCTTGCATGTGAAACTTCTCCAGTATCTCCCGGGCATACTTGCCTTGAGACACAAACATTTCACCTTCCTGCTGCCCAAATCCTTCATCTCAAACTCCTTTGAAAGATCTGCCTTGCATGAGTGTATCAACTGCACATCACTTATTAGTATTAAATCATCAACATAAAGTACAATGATTAAAAGCTTACCCTCAACCACAATCTAGTACAGGTTTGCATCCGCCTCACTTTTGGTGAAGCCAAGTCTAGTGAAATAGTTGTCGATCCGTGTGTACCAAGCACGTGGTGCTTGTTTCAGCCCATACAACGCTCTTTTGAGCCTGCACACATGCGACTCACTGCTGAAGATCTAAAATCCTTCAAGCTGCTCAATGTACACCTCTTCCTCAATGATCCCATTAAGGAACACAGTCTTCACATCCATCTAATGAATGTGCCAACCCATCTGCACTGAGAGAGCAAGGATGGTCTGTATGGAAGAATACCGTGCGACAGGTGAAAAGGTTTTTTCATAGTCAATCCCCTCAATCTGTGAGAATCCCTGGGCAACAATCTTTCCTTATACTTCTCAACACTCCCATCAGCAACTTGCTTTACCTTGTAGATCCATCTTGATTCTACAACTGATTTTCCCACCAGGCTTGGAACAATCTCCCAAGCACTGTTTCTGACAATGGAGTCATACTCCTCCACCATGGCATCTACCCATGTGGGCTCCTGCACTACTTCTTCAAAAGAATATGGCTCTATCATGATACACTTGCTCATAAGAGCCATGTATCCAGTAAATCGGTCAGGTGATTGTCTCTATCTACGTTGTGATGTAGGGACTCCTACATTCTGTCCCGCATCAAGCTTTAGTCTCTCAGCTTCTGTGGTACGCTTTTTTCCTTGTCTGATGTTTGGTTCTGCATGAGTGGACTCCTCCACTCCATGAATCTCCTCCTATGGCTGATCAACATCTAGAGGCTCATCTTTGGGAACAAGAAGTTCCTCCTCCACATGCAAGTGTAGCTCCCTCTCAAGCGACAACTTCATGGCTTTCACCTCATTGAATTTTATATCCCGTTGCAAAACAGTCATCTGACTATCTAGAAAATACACACGATAATTATGGGGTGTTTCTGTGTAACCCACAAATATCCCAACTTCTGTAGTCAGCTCTAGCCTCTTCTCGGTGTCCTTCGTCACATGAATGTAAACAGGTGAGCCAAAAATCTTCAAATGAGAAATATCAGGCTTCTTTCCAGTAAAAGCTTCTTCGGGTGTACTCATGCCAAGTACTCTATGAGGGTAACAGTTTTGCGCATAAACAATAGTGTTGCATGCTTCTACCCACAAGTGCAACGGTAAAGCCCTTGTCATGCAGCATCGCTTGTGTAGCACTCACGATTGTTCTGTTCTTTCTCTCCGTGACCCCATTCTGCTGTGGGTTATGAAGCACTATGAGTTCCCTTCAAATTCCTTCTTTGCTACAGAAGTCTTTGAATTCGCCAGAGATATATTCACCACCATTATCGCTCCGTAGATCTTTCACTTACTTCCCCGACTCCTTCTCCACCAATGCCTTGAACGAGTCACAGAACTTTGAGAATGTTTCACTCTTCTTTTGCATGAAGAATATCCAGCATCTACGAGAATATTCATCAACAAATATAACATAATACCTATGTTTTGCTATTGAAGCAACCGAGAAAGGTCCACATACGTCTGTGTGAATTCTCTCCAGGATCACGGAAGCACGGTTCTCCTTCTCATGAAAGGTGGTCTTCACAAACTTACCCATAGTATATCCCTTGCACTGATCTGACTGCGCAAGATTACCCTTGGGAAGTCCAGTAGAAATTTGCTGCAAAATCTTCAAAGCGTCATGGTGAAGATGGCCCAATCTCCTGTGCCATAATTTGCCCTCATCCTAGCTCACCACTTCTTCTGCTTTGCCCACCATTGTAGTGCATCCATATACCTCCATCTTGTAGAGATTATTAATTCAAACCCCTATCTTCTTGGTATGACCCATTGTTTTATGTCGAAGGAAGGCTTTTCCCTCACTGAAAACAACATCATAACCCTTGTCTTCCAGCATTGCGACTGAGACCAAGTTCTTCTTCATACCTGGAACATGCATGACATTCTTCAAGAAGAATGGATTACCCGACTCCCTCTCAAAGTTAATGGTCCCAATGCCAGTCGCACTGTACCGACCATCGTCGCCCATCTCTATATGCATCTGGAGGTCCTTCTCCTCCAAGTCACTAAAGAACTCTTTGTCTCCCGTCATATGGAAAGACGCACCACTATCAAGATACCACATCGTGTTGAAGATTGCAACAAGAAAAAGTGAAGGAGGCATGCTGAAATATCATCCTTGATCCTAGTTGGAAAATAATCACCTAAACTAGGTGGGGCCCACATAGGTGATTTTTGGCGCAAAGTCTATTTTTAGACTATGTCTATTTTTAGACATGACGATCATATTCTATGAGTTGCAGGATGCTATTTTTGGATGGTAGATCAAGTTGGAAAAATATATGGACTTCTATTTTTAGACATATTGGGCGGAATCTATTTTTAGATTTCCAGTCTAAAAATAGATATGTGGAATATTATTAGCTCTTAATAATATTTGGACTCTAAACATTATCTTATTCTCTTGGAGCACTTCAGTTAAGTGCACAGATGTGACACAAGAGCTGACAGAAGGAATTACGCTATTCCTGAGGGTTTAGTGGAGCTATTGCATGGAGAAATTCAGTTAGAACTCATGTGACAGAGTTTGGTGGAGTTGTAGAAGTAGTTGGTGGAGTTGTGTTCAGTTTAACTCAGTTAGACACAGTTGAGCTAGTTGTATCTAGTCTAACTGATTGATACAATAGTGAGAGTGGTGAAAATTAATTATTAATTAATTCACTAAATATTAACTCATTAATCAACTGAATAATACATCAATTAACTACAGTGCATGGACAGTTTCAGTGGAGACCAGTGGAGAGGTAGGTGAAAGAGCAAGTGTGACTATCAGTTGTGACTATAGTGTTGCATTGTTTGCACCACATATTCATTGGAGACGCCAATGAGGATTTCGCAGTCAATATAGGGTGGATTCGAGTTCATTCAGAGTTATTTTTCAGTAGGGATTATGCAGTAGAGGCAGGCTAGCAGGTGGCAGAGATTGGTGCATGGATTTGCAAGATCGGACCTGATTAGTGTGTAGCAATTGTATTGTATTGAGAGCTTGACATGTTCAGCTTTGTATGAGGATTGTTACATGATCTCTATGACATATATTATATACAGATAGTTGGGGTTTTTAGCTTCAGGCTTTCCCGTAAAATCATTGTGTTAATGTGTGTGAATTTTTATGGTTTCATGTGTGCATTGCAATTGTGTTAATTTCCGCATGTGATGATCAATGGTGGAATAGATTCTGTATTGTGCATGAAGTCAAATAGTGTATGATCAGGAGAATCTTAGACATATAACGCATTAGTTATATAATTTCTACACATCGATCCCATGTAGCTCAAAACCAAGCAAGCAATAAAGGAGAAATAAAGCTCAAATTGCAAGGCTAAGGCCTCTCCAGCTGTAGATGCAGCAAATTTCTTGTTCTTCTTCTTCTGTGGATAGTTAGTGGCGAAATGTCCAAGTTCGTGACAGTGAAAACACTTCACTTTGGAAAAATCCTGCTTCTTGCCTTTAGCGTCGGATTATGAAGGATGTTTCTTCCCCTTCCCTTTCCTTGCTTTGGCAGCCAAAGCACAATTCTCTTCATCTTCATTCTTCTATGAAGATCCATCCCTGGTACCCTGCCTTATCTCCTCCTGCACAAGATCCGACCAAAGTCGCTCCCATCCCGACAGTTTCTCTCGTCCATTGACAGAGTCTTCGTATCTATGCCAACTCTTCAGAAGCCCAAGGAGAGCCAAGCTCACCAACTCTTCTTCATCAACAGTAACCCCCACACTTCCCAGTTCATCCTTGCAATGGAAAAACTTCGTGGGGTATTTTGGAATAGTGTCACCCTTTTCCATTTTTATTTTTCTGAGCTTGTTTTTAAGCGCCAACTTCCTCTGGTCACTTCTGCTTTGGAACAAGTCTGTCAAAGCCTTCCACATTAAGAATGGAGTGGCTTTCCCGTGAAGGCTAGACACAATATGGTCCTTCACACCTTACAATAGAATTCTCCTCGTCTTTGCTGTCTTCTTTTGCCATGCGTCAAGTAATGCAGCATCGCTAGATCCCGGCTTAGGAACATCACTGTCGATGAACTCCTTCAGCCCATTATCCTCCGGAACTGCCTCCATCCTATCCTTTCAGGCTATGTAATTCGAGCTCCCATCAAGGGCATACTCTAATTGCAACCCATTGAAAGACATTTCAATGTATACTCAACTTCTGCACCAAGAATCTTCTGTAGCAAATTCGAATTGTCCACCAGCACAAACTCACTTCACAATTGCAATCTTCAATCAACAATGCTCCGATACCATGTAGAAATTATATGCATTAAGCATGCATATGTCCTTGATTCACTCGATCTCACACTATTTAAATTTATGCAAAATACTGAATCAATTCCGCTTGTTAACCTTTTGCGGAAAAATTAATTGCACACATATGTGAAGCATAAACAAAAATAATCAATCGCACATAACACAGTTTTTAACAGGGAAAGCCTGAAGCTGAAAACCCCAACTATATATTATGTATCATGGAATCATATGACAATCCTCATACAAAGCTTATCAAGCTCTCAATACAGTACAATCGTCATACACTAATCAGGACCAATCTTGCAAATCCATGCACCGATCTTTGCATCCTGCTAGCCTGCCTCCGATATGCAATCCCTGCAGAAGAATAAATCTGAATGAATTCAAATTACTCTTTCCTTGACTGTGTAATCCTGATTGGCAACTCCAATGTGTGTATGATGCAATCAATGCATACATCTATAGTCACAGCAGATAGTCTATCTTGCCCTTTCACCTACCTCTCTGCTAGGTCTCCACTGAAACTGCCATGCACTGTAGTTAACTGTTGTATTGTTCAGTTGATTAATGAGTTATCATTTGTGAATTAATTAACTAATTAATTCACTCCACCCTCACTAGTGTATCATTCAGTTAGACTAGATACAACTAGCTCAACTGAGTCTAACTGAGTTAAACTAAATACAACTCCATAACTACTTCTTCCAACTATGTCATAACTCTACCACTTGAGTTCTAACTGAGTCCTCCATACATTAGTTCCAGTAAACCCTTGGGAATTGTGTAATTCCCTCAGCCCATTGATGTGCCACATCTGTGCACTGAACTGAAGTTCTCCAAGAAAATAAGTTGTTGTTTAGTGCCTGATTATTATTAAGAGATAATAATAATCGACATACATTTATTTTTAGATCAACGATCTATAAATAGATTTCGCCCAATATTTTAAAAATAGCATTTCATATATTTTTTCAACTTGACCAACCATCCACAATTAACATCCTGCAACTTCTGAAATATGATCATCATGTTTAAAAATAGACATAGTCTAAAAATAGACTTGCGCCAAAAATAGTTTCACTAAACTCATCATCATGTTGAATCTCAACACTTAATTAAAGTTGGTTGTTTTTTTTAAACTATCAAATACTTAACATTTTAAACTTTACGTATCATTATTGATATTTACATAATTTTAAAATTTTAAATAAAAATTCTAACCTGAAATTAGGAGGAGCTAAAGAGCTTAAAAAGGATCCATAAAACAATTTTTTTTCACCCGTAACCAGCTTTCTCTACCTTAATAAAAATAAATTTTATTTAATAATAAGTGCACATGATTCAATTTAGTGTTGGAACGTCGATCTAGCTCATGGCTTCTGAAATGGACTAAAAACTTCCCGAATTTTAATCAAAACTAAAACAAACCATATTTCAACTGTTTAAAGGTCCCGTAGGCATCCACAAGATCGATTTTCAGACGTGCTATTTTCAAAGGTGTCGAATTCTACAATCCGGATACGTTTAGCAGGTGGAAAGTGGTGGTTTTCAAAATAGTTGTTTTTAATGTTTTTTGGAAAAATTTTGGTGTTTTTTTTTCGGTTTATTTTTTCAAAATTAGATAGGAATTTATTGAAATCACAAGTTTTATAGATAATTTTACAGAATCAAAAAGGTCTAAATTTTTTTTAAGATATTGAATCTATATATATAATTCAAAAAATCAATTTAAATAACACAAATCAAAATTTCACCTCAAAAATTTCCATAAAAATAAATCATACTAAAAACAATTACTTTACAAAATGCCATGAAATTAGATTTGCTGCTCCGAAAGCCGATCCCTGTTGGCAAGATGCCTATCTGTCTTGTCAGACGTTATAAGAAGAAAAGAGTTTTGGTGATGTTGGAGTACGTGATATTCGCTGCGAGTTGGCGGGCGGCCGGGCAGAACTGTAAGCTATAATGCAACTTTTCAGAGATTCTGATCACCTGAAAAGCACATTATTCCAGCGGACGAAATAGTGGGTCGTGGGAACTGTTACCTTGCTCGTCACCGCGACGTCGGCGACGTCCAGGCTCCGTTATTCCTATGCTACCCGTCTCCGTTACTCCGTTTGTCAACCGACTTGGATACCTGCATTAATGGGGCTGCCAACCCCGCCAGCTCCCACTGCCTGCGATATTGATTTTGAAATTTATCAACATCATGTCGAAGTCCAGCAACAATCTCTGAAGCCCAGAGCACAAACCCAACAGCAGAACAGCAACCTGATCGGAATCAACGATTGTTGCCCATCCTGAAACCTTGTCAACGATCGCTGGCCAAGTACATGATGGCTTTTATTTCCATCTCTGTGAACACACTGTAAAAATCTCTATAAAAATCTCTGCTTCATAGCTTACTCCCTAATTAATAAAAAAATATAGCTTCATATGAAGGAAAGAATGAGAAGTTTTTTTTAGTTTGTGTAAGTTTTTCAATTTGTGAAAGTCTACTGCAGCTTCCTTGCGCATTTCCAGAAGAAAGTCAACCTTGCAATACTCGGTATTATCAAGACCAGATCCACACAGAGACAGGTTCTTCAAGGATGGAAGGAACTTACGATGAAGCCGACCTCGTTGACAAACATCATCTGATAATGCAAACTATGTATAGACAACCCTCCATGGATCCGAGTTATATTTGCATTGGAAAATTACTACATTCGCAGTGTCAGATCATACACAGAGATCTCTGTCAATAACATCTTGCAGTAAAATCTCTGAGATTCAGGTACTCAAAAAAATGGGCGATTGCAGACCTCTGGGGTTTTTATTGGGTCTTCCCTTTAAATTACTGTCCCTAATATTTGCAGCTTTGGGTGCAATCATCTGGATCTTGGGGTAAGTTTTCTTTTGCAGATCTCTCAACATATCCACTTTTTCGGATTTCTGGGTTCTTACCATTTAGATTGTATGGTTAGTTTATTATAAATTTCTGGAATATGGTTTTTTGTTGAAAGATCTTGTCCCAGATTTACTGGAAAGGATCTTGTCTATTTAAGAGTCTTATTTAGGGAGTGTTTAAAGAATTGACCTCTCAATTAGTGGAGCTAACCCTGGAAGTTCAATATGATTTTAACATGTCATTCAGAGAATTGAATTGAATTTAGGTGGAGAGGTCAAAGTCATTATAACTTTAACATGTTACTTGATGAAATCTAATTTGAGTGAGAAAGATAACGATAAGGTTTGAATTTTTTAAACTTTTAGGATCCATTTTTATTATGAATATGTGAAATACAGATCCTTTTATCTTTGGATTTCCAATTTAATTGTTGCAATAGTGCACCAAAGAAACTTTTTGAAAGAAAATTAGATGATAAACTTGAAATGGTTTGGTTCCTAACAATTCTTCATTCATGTGTGTTGATGCTGATAATGCATGTCGATTTTGACCTGTCTATGCCCCTGTTGTATATGCGTTTCAAGGCTGGTAAACGTGGCAGTTGGTCTGTTAAAGCTTCCTCTTAAAGTGATTTTGACAATGTTTTCATTCTTTTCATCTGTCTGGATATTCTTATTCATGTTTGTAAATCAGAGTGACAATGTTCCATCAATTAGGGAGTTGTATTTTTCAGCAGAGTGAGAGCCTTATATGTAAAAATAAAAGTAGCTCATAGGTTATTATCTGTAAAAAAATTAAGGAAAAAGAAGCTTCTCGACAGTGGATTTTTTGTTTCTTAATTCATAATGATAAAATTTAAATGATTGGGATTTATATTTTTCCTTATATTCGAATTGGATAATCTTAACCATTACTTTGTACCTTTCTAATATTTTTTGAACTTTTAACTCCCATATATATGAATGATATCAATATGTTTAACCTACACTTGTTCAATTTACTTAAATTTTGCACTCAGCGAAAAGAATTCCTATCCATAATTTCATTTCACCTCATAAAACGGAAAACATGGTTTTCCTGAATTTTTCTTTTGGTGAGAGGATTGGTTATTGATGGCAACTTGGAATTTACAGAAAATTGCAAGAATGTTGGTCTTGAATTCTTATCATGCGTCCAGAAAAAATAATAGTTATATATTTCGTAAAATAACAGTTATATATAGTTGGTAATTTTTGATATTCTAAACATTATTTTTTGAAATAAACATATTTATCTAAAATACACAATAATTTATATAAAATCTATATAAATTTAGGTAGGAGTGGGTTTATTTCTCATAAAATTGTATGTTAGCTGTAGCACAAAATTTAGGTGGTTATAGACATTGTTAATTTTTAGAAGAGTTTAAAAATGGAAGAGTGATCTAACTAAAGTAAAATAGTCTTTCTTATTACTAGAATTTGATAATACAATTTTAAATAAGATTGTTATTTTTTGTTATTTAAATTGAACTTTTAAAAAAATAAGTGGATTCAGCACCCTAAAAAATCCATGAGACACTAGAACTGTGCAGAATAAACAACTTAAATTTATGATTCTTAAAACTCTCTACTGTGGGAGTTTAAAAACCCTTATGGCCCAATGACTATATAGCAAATATTTCACAATTAAAAACACTTACGGTGCAATAACATTACACTATGGCATGATTAATAAAGAGATCTGAGTTTTTTTTGGCTAAGTTTGTTGTTATACATTTTATTGTGAAATATTTGCTATATAGTCATTTGGCCATAAGTGTTTTTAAACTCCCACAGTAGAGAGTTTTAAGAATCATAAATTTAAGTTGTTTAATCTGCAAAGTTCTAGTGTCTCATGGCTTTTTTAGGGTGCTGAATCCACTTATGTTTTTAAAAGTTCAATTTAAATAACAAAAAATAGCAATCTTACTTAAAATTGTATTATCAGATTCTAGTAATAAGAAATACTATTTTACTTTAGTTAAATCACTCTTCAATTTTTAAACTCTTATAAAAATTAACAATATCTATAACTACCAAAATTTTGTGCTACAACTAACATACAATTTTATGGGAAATAAACCCACTCCTACCTAAATTTATATAGATTTTATATAAATTATACAATTTTATGGGAAATAAACCCACTCCTACTTAAATTTATATAGATTTTATATAAATTATTATGTATTTTAGATAAATATGTTTATTTCTCAAAAAAATGTTTAGAATATCAAAAATTACCAACTATATATAACTATTAATTTTTCTGGATGCATGATAAAAATTCAAGACCAACATTCTTGCAATTTTCTGTAAATTCCAAGTTGCTATCAATAGCCAATCCTCTCACCAAAAGCAAACTTCAGGAAAACCATGTTTTCCGTTTTATGAGGTGAAATGAAATTATGGATAGGAATTCTTTTCACTAAGTGCAAAATTTAACTAAATTGAAGAAGTGTAGGTTAAACATGTTGATATCATTCATATATGTGGGAGTTAAAACTTCAAAAAATATTTGAAAGGTACAAAGTAATGGTTAAGATTATCCAATTCGAATATAAGGAAAAATATAAATCCCAATCATTTAAATTTTATCATTATGAATTAAGAAACAAAAAGTCCACTGTCGAGAAGCTTCTTTTTCCTTATTATTTTTGTAGATAATAACCTATGAGCTACTCTTCTTTTTACATATAAAGCTCTGACTCTGGTGAAAAATACATCTCCCTAATTGATGGAACATTGTCACTCTGATTTACAAAAATGAATAAGAATATCCAGACAGATGAAAAGAATGAAAACATTGTGATGTTCAGCATGGTCTCTGGTGAGTGAACCATCTCATCACATTAAGAGGAAGCTTTAACAAACCAACTGCCACGTTTACCAACCCTGAAACGCATATACAACAGGGGCATAGACAGGTCAAAATCGACCTGCATTATCAGCATCAACACACAGGAATGAAGAATTGTTAGGAACCAAACCATTTCAAGTTTATCATCTAATTTGCTTTCAAAAAAATTCTTTGGTGCACTCATAAAATGATGTGAATTGCAACAATTAAATTGGAAATCCAAAGATAAATGGATCTGTATTTCACATATTCATAATAAAAATGGATCCTAAAAGTTTAACAAATTCAAACCTTATTGTTTTCTTTCTCACTCAAATTAGATTCCATCAAGTAACATGTTAAAGTTATAATGACATTGACTTCTCCACCTAAATTTAATTCAATTCTCTGAATGACATGTTAAAATCATATTGAACTTCCAGGGTTAGCTCCACTAATTGAGAGGTCAATTCTTTAAACACTCTCTAAATAAGACTCTTAAATAGACAAGATCCTTTCCAGTAAATCTGGGACAAGATCTTTCAACAAAAGACCATATTCCATAAATTTATAATAAACTGACCATACATTCTAAATGGTAAGAACCCAGAAATCCGAAAAAGTGGATATGTTGAGAGATCCGCAAAAGAAAACTTGCCCCAAGATCCAGATGATTGCACCCAAAACTGCAAATATTAGGGATAGTAATGCAAAGGGAAGACCCAATAAAAACCCCAGAGGTCTGCGATCACCCATTTTTGTGAGTACCTGAATCTCAGAGATTTTACTGCAAGATGTTATTGACAGAGATCTCTGCATATGATCTGACACTATGAATGTAGTAATTCTCCAATGCAAATATAACTCGGACCCATGGAGGGTTGTCTATACATAGTTTGCATTATCAGATGATGTTTGTCAATGAGGTCGGCTTCATCGTAAGTTCCTTCCATCCTCGAAGAACCTGTCTCTGTGTGTATCTGGTCTTGATAATACCAAGTATTGCAAGGTTGACTTTCTTCTGGAAACGCGTGAGGAAGCTGCAGTAGACCTTCACAAATTAAAAGAACTTCTCACATGGACATGGCATGCAGTAGATGTGGCATGCCTCTCCATATTGTTGTCTTTCTATCATCGACCTATATCTCTCTGATAGTGGTCGGTTTGTCTCCCTCTTCTACTAGGAGTCGATAGAGTTGGTTGCCCAACTCCATCCTAAATCTAGTGTCACGCCTACGCCTCACACCCGCCGGTACCTGTGCATGATCATGAGGACCAGGTCTGTCACCGGCCTGATCCTCCGCATCTGCCATCTCCTGATCGTCATCAGGATCTGCAGTTGGATCATTTGGTGGCGGTGGCATCTCATCGCCAACAAATGATCCAATATCTACAAAATATATATAAGTACACAACAATAATTATACAATTTCATTAAAGAATTTAATAACAACAAGTTAAAGAACATGTTAGAATAAATTTAAAGAAAACACTAATATTACCTCTATCATCCGACAGCTCATCAACTGTGAAGAGGATGTTGGCACACCCTTGCCAATCTAAACCAACATATTGACATGGGACCAGAATGAAGATGTGGTCATCAACACTATATAGAAACTCTAGTGCATCATGAGATATCCTAGTAGAAAAGTCTATCTCACCCCTCTTGGGCATCATCTATCCCCACATTTGCATCCATACATGCAACATCGGCCCTCAAGGCTTCCGAATAAAAGTAGACCTTGTCTTTAGAAACTTGTCAAAAAAAAAAAAAAAAAAAAGCTCTGAAGCAAAAGGGAAGTTTACCCTCCCTTGTGCCTGAGCACGATATCTATCTAAAGATGTACAGAATTGCCGCAAAAAAATTGTAGACCACTTCAGAATTCATGGCGTCTGTAATAAAGAATCAACATAAAATAAAATTGGGCAACTAATGTGTTGCTCGTGACTGGTATGGTGTGAAATGGTTGAAATCAGTAGTGAGAGGAACCTCACCTCCTCTCCACCAAACAAAGAAATACATAAATGACCACCAGAGACCTGAAAATCAGCAAGAGACAGTATATCGGCGCTAATGTATCTCCGGGATTACACCAATTGACTCCCCGCTACATAGCCGACGGGGACCTCTGGGTGTTATCACCAAAATAGGACCCTGACAGGCTGCTCATCAAAGCACTTCAGTGTAACTATTTCAAACCAACCTTTTAGTTGAGGCTTAGCCTCCTCAGCCTGAGAGGGCTCTCTCAAGGGTTAATGATTTTGTATAAAGATAGATGGCTAACTCTATGGTTTATGGTTTTGTATGTTTGTAGGTTGAAAGATGAAGACAAGCTTCCATTGGGATATGGAGTCAGTGATAGGGATAAGATAACAAAATAGCTCTTCTTATAAAACTAAGGCTTGTATATACTTCAATGAAAGGATGACACATTCAGGAAAGTCTCAATATCTTGAGGTTCAAAGGAAATCAGAGCATGTGTGCATGAATTCTGAGTCATGATACATCAAGGTATTGAAAGGAGAGTATTTAACAGAGATTTATCCAAGATTAACACTTAAAGGAAGTCAGAGCATGAATGGCCATGAATTCTGAGTAATAAGCATCAAACATTGAATAAAACCATCCACAGATAGGACCTAAGAACTCAATTCACCATAAATTAACACTTAAAGGAAGTCAGAGCATGTTCCCATGAATTCTGAGTAATAAGCATCAAAACTATGGAAGTAAAACACATGATAGAAGATAAATCTCACTGAAGTACACTAAGAATCTCAGCTTCAGAAAAGTTAAACTGCTTCTGTATATATCAGCTCCTTCAAAGTGTTTACAAAAGTAGACTGTTCTGATAACATTTTCCAACCCTCTGTAATTCAATTTCTTCCCTCTTATAGAGTGGTCATTACATCCTTGGATTCCTTCCAAACATTTGAGAAGAAATTCGAATTTGACACCTATCAACTTTTAAACAAACTTCATTTAAAAACTGACAGTTAAACTGTCTGTCTTACAGTACTATTACAACTAGGACTAAAACACTATTTATTATATCTTAACAACCTTTAACAACCTTATCTAATCATTAAAAAAATATGCTTGATAGCTATATCTTCTCGACTTCGACCATGATGTTGTTTATATTCTTGCTATTAGACCCCATCAACCTGCTTCTTATCCATTCCTGCAAAATAAGAGCATGTTCCCTATAATAGCTGAATGCCTCATTTCTATCCATTCGAACCAACTGCTGAAGAATTGGTGCTCAAAACCTGTGGCAAATGTCTTATAACCTTCATTTGAATTCGACCTTCCAGTTGTGCAAATACCGAACCTCCAAAATATTACAGAAACTATCAATAATACTGCGCTACGAAACTGCTGAGTCTGTTGTTTTCACAGCTTCTATTTGCACTTATTTTAGCTGTGGATGATCTTCAAACTGTCTTTAGCAAATTAGAAAATTAGCAGTCAGAGCTTCCTATTGAATGAACTGGCTCACTTGGTAAATGAATTCAGCCTTGCTTGATAACAATTCTGGCTCGCTTAATAACAATTTTGCTTCCACCAGCAATGAATTTCAAACTCACTTGATAGAAAGTTTTGAAAATACTGATATAACCTGAATTTGAATGAGAAGCCTCACTTGAAATATAGTTTCACAGCCTCACTTGAAAAATTTATAGCCTTGCTTGAATTTGTTTCAATAAACTTAGGTCTTTCACCACTAATTTCTTCTTCAAAACATAAGCATGTATGCACTATTGTCTTGCATGAGACAAATGAAGTCGAAAATGGCCAACTTTTTTCAAATTTTAAAGGACCGATGACAACTGACCCCTAATAGATGAAAAATGACCCCTAATAATTACAATGAATAGTTGCATGCGTGAAGGAGAACTCATGGATGACACCTAATGATGAGGAATTTAACTTTATTTGACAGATGTGACAGCTCAAACGCAAAACTGAGAATCCCCGATTTTGTAGCGCATGATTTGCAAATTCGGGTTTTTGCACTACGAAATCACTAGCGTGTTCGTAGCGCAAAATCAAATTTTTACACTGAGCGCGCTACGAAAACGTGGTTTCGTGGCTTATTCATCAAATTTTTGAAAAAAATACTTTAAAAATGGGTTTCAAAACGTGGCATAAGATCTTTGAAGAAATAAACAAGGTTAATGAACATTGTTTGGTGATGGAATGAGACATTTAAGCCATGATCTAGACCTTTAAAAATATAAAAATGACTCTAACCCTATCTAGCACTATGACTTAGGAATAAGTGTAACTGACCAAGTTTCAGAAAAATTTTTATAGGGATAACAGTGGCTCCACTTGGGATAGTGTGCCCCTATGGTACACTAAGAACCGGTAACTCTAGTGTTGCTATCCATCCTTTAGAATAAAACTCTAAAATTATGTCCATTCTACTTCAAACTGTACCTACTAAAAATGCTCAGTCAACCTTGAGCTTATTTACATACTCCTACCTACCTTAGCAGCTGCAAACTCCTTTTAGCTCAATCAATATGAAATTTCCAATGAAGCCAATCATCAATCTGATCTGACACTTGAATCTCTTGACTGTGCTTGAACCAAAAGTGAACATGATGTTGAGATGACTAAAACAACTTATAATGTATCTGATCTTCATACTGCAAATGAAAATGAAACACTGGGGTGAAAAGCTTTGCCATATATTCAGCTATAAGGTCCAGGAAAACATGGTCAGTTTGATGCTTCTCATGATATTTTGTAGCATTGGACAACTCACCCATACTTTGATCAACCACATAAGACTTCAATTGTGTGATTTTAAACTGCTTTTCAAACTTATTTACAAAAACAATGTATTCTTCCTCCATCTTTAAGAAGAAAGGTAGCAGCACCCCCTCTTTGTGTTTTGGAATTAAAATAATTTGAAAAGACCGATCTTGATCATGAATGCTATGAGATTGAATTTTATCTTTTGAAACTTGAATGTCCTTTTCAATGTTCTCTGTAACTTCATCCACAAACTGAAACTTATCCTCTGACTTGCACTCAAATGATTTCAGATTAGAAGACAATGGTAAAGAAAACAATTTACTCAATTCTTCATTAATGTAATCTTCATTTGATATAGAATGATGCAAGAAATGACATGAATAATCAACATTTTCCTGTACCTGAGGATTGTAGAAATTTTTTTCCAATATTTCCTCTTTTTGTTTGAATTGATTCTCATTCTCTTGATGATCAAGGGATTGACCAACCTATTTCAAATTTTCTTCAAACTCGGAGGATGTGTCATAATTTTCATAAGTAAAGTCCTGCTGGGTTTCATTTTCATCTAAGGGAGATATTATCCTTTTTCTTGGTGTTCTTCTTGTTGATGAAAGGTATTGTCATGAAGGGCTTCTAAAATTTCCTCATCCATAAACTCATCATCTTCATAAAAATTTTCCAAATATTCAATAAAACTCTCAAATTTTTTACAGCAGTCTTTGACCATCAATAAAGAGGGATGACACTCTTTATACATCTCATAAAATTCATCATGAAAGTTAGCAAGAGAATATAATGAACCACTTGCTAAACCTTTATACCAAAACCATGCTTTTCCTTCTAGAGTGGTCATAAACATCTCCATAAGACAGTCTTCAGGGATATGAGCCTTAAAACTATGTACATGCATATGAAACCTAACCAAATGAAGAGCATCATTGTCTTTCTTTTCATCTTTGAATATTGGAAGATCATCTAACCAATCAACCTTTGGCATAGGGTTTGGAAAACTAGGGATATGAGACCAATTCATAGGAGCATCCCTGGCATTTTTTCTTGCAATGGAACTCATCCTGAAACTTCATCTAGTAATTGATCTTTTAGCAGTGGAGTCACCTTCCAATTTTTGATTTGATGTGTGGAGTCGCCAAGGTAGTTTTGCAGCCTCGAACAACTTCCTAAGCTCCTGTTACCTTCAAAATTTCAACTTTCTTGATTTTGGGAATGATTAATCTTTAGGCTCCTGGCAGACGCACCAAAATGTTATCATCAAAATAGGACCCTGACAGGCTGCTCATCAGACCACTTCAATGTAACTATTTCAAACCAACCTTTTAGTTGAGGCTTAGCCTCCTCAGCCTGAGAGGGCTCTCTCAAGGGTTAATGATTTTGTATAAAGATAGATGGCTAACTCTATGGTTTATGGTTTTGTATGATTGCAGGTTGAAAGATGAAGACAAGCTACCATTGGGCTATGGAGTCAGTGATAGGGATAAGATAAAAAAATAACTCTTCTTATAAAACTGAGGCTTGTATATACTTCAATGAAAGGATTACACATTCAGGAAAGTCTCAATATCTTGAGGTTCAAAGGAAATCAGAGCATTTGTGCATGAATTCTGAGTCATGATACATCAAGGTATTGAAAGGAGAGTATTTAAGAGAGATTTTTCCAAGCTTAACACTTAAAGGAAGTCAGAGCATGAATGACCATGAATTCTAAGTAATAAGCATCAAACATTGAATAAAACCATCCATAGATAGGACCTAAGAACTCAATTCACCATAAATTAACACTTAAATTAAGTCAGAGCATGTTCCCATGAATTCTGAGTAATAAGCATCAAAAATATGGAAGTAAAACACATGATAGAAGATAAATCTCAGTGAAGTACACTAAGAATCTCAGCTTTAGAAAAGTTAAATTGCTTCTGTATATATCAGCTCCTCCAAAGTGTTTACAAAAGTAGACTATTCTGATAACATTTTCCAACCCTCTGTAATTCGATTTCTTCCCTCTTATATAGTGCCATTACATCCTTGGATTCCTTCCAAACATTTGAGAAGAAATTTGGATTTTACACCTATCAAATTTTAAACAAACTTCATTTACAAACTGACAGTTAAACGGTTTGTCTTATAGTCCTAATACAACTAGGACTAAAAAACTATTTATTATATCTTAACAACCTCTAACAACCTTATCTAATCATTAAAAAACTATGCTTGACATCTATTTCTTCTAGAATTCTACCATGATGTTGCTTATATTCTTGCTGTTAGACCCCATCAACTTGCTTCTTATCCATTCCTGCAAAATAGGAGCATGTTCCCTGTATAATAGATGTATGCCTCATTTATTTCCATTCGAACCAAATATTGAAGAACCGGTGCTCAAAACATGCGGCAAATGTCTTATAACCTTCATTTGAATTCGACCTTCCAGCTGTGCAAATCTCGGACCTCCAAAATGGTGCAAAAACTGTCAATACTACTGCGCTACGAAACTGCTGAGTCTGCTTTTTTCATAGCTTCTGTTTGCACTTATTTTAGTTGTGGCTAATCTTCAAACTGTCTTCAGCAAATTAGCAAATTAGCAATCAGAGCTTCCTGTTGAATGAACTGGCTCGCTTGGTAAATGAGTTTAGCCTCGCTTGATAACAATTCTACCTTGCTTAATAACAATTCTGCTTCCACCAGCAATGAATTTCAAACTCACTTGATAGCAAGTTTTGAAAATACTGATATAACCTGAATTTGAATGAGAAGCCTCGCTTGAATTTATTTCAGTTCTACCTCGCTTGAAATTTAGTTTCACAGCCTCGCTTGAAAACTTTACAGCCTCGCTTGAATTTGTTTCAGTAAACTCAGGTCTTTGACCACTAATTTCTTCTTCAAAACATAAGCATGTATGCACTATTGTCTTGCATGAGACAAATGAAGTAAAAAACGGCCAACTGTTTTCAAATTTGAAAGGACCAATGACAATTGACCCCTAATCGATGACAAATGACCCCTAATAATTACAATGAATGGTTGCATGCGTGAAGGAGAACTCGTGGACGACACCTAATGATTAGGAATTTAACTGTATTTGACAGATGTGACAACTCAAACACAAAACTGAGAATCCCTGATTTCGTAGCGCATGATTTGCAAATTCAGGTTTTTGCGCTGTTGGGGTTCCTATGATTTGGAAGATTTGGCAATACCAAATGATAGGACAACATCAAACCACTTTGGGATCTTAGGATCTAGCCCTCCTGGATCCAGAGAGGGATCTCTCTGCAAATGTAAAGAATAATATATCTTTGAAGTTCAATTTAAGGTATTAGGCTAGTTATAGGGCACAAGGGTTGTTGTTTTGTTTGTTTGGTTGATGGGAAACATGAAAGAAGGGTTCAATGGAAGACAAAAAGTGAGAAAAGAAGGATTTTTGGCAATGGGGAGATAATTCAAAGGATACTCAAGTCCATTGGGCAGGGTCATAAAAGGGTTTACTTGCAATTCAATATCCAAGGCTTTCAAATGGGCTAGTCATCTAAAATAGAGGATCTCTAAAGATGATAGTATGGGATGAAATGATGGGAAGTAAAGTGAATGACAAGGAAACCTTCCAAGGAGACCACTTAGGAGAAACTCTAGGGACAGGGCACACCTTAACCATCTATGACCAAACTCCTAATGAGGCTAACTCTTCAAACAATAGAAAACATTCAAGATTTGACACAATTTGAAGCCTAATATTAAAGAAAGACTTTTAACTTTTAATGCTTTTGACATTCAACTTAAGGGATCTTAGAAAAGCTAAACTATTGGAAAAGGACCCTAGTGAGACAGAATCAACTCTAAACTCCCAGTATCCCAATTCTTTCAGTTAAAACCAGATAAGAACATCTAAGAACATATTCTTAAATTCACACATCAGTAAGCAGTGAATAACCAACTACTATACTGGTTAAATTATCTCAAATTTGTTCTCAGATCACACATTTAGTAGAAAACATCCAAGATAGGAAGAGCAGGAAGCATTAGGGTACCATGCAGGGGTATATCCTAAGCCAAATTACTAATTCTTATCAGAGAAATGAAATATGATGAATTACAGAGGGAAAACATAGACAAAGATAGAACACATCGCTGCTGCTTTAAATCAGGATCCAATGAATATGCTTGTCATATTAAAGAGAAACACCAGTCATATACATCATTTTCCAATAGCTTGATATTCAGTCTGAAATCATCTCCTCAGCCTATTTTACAACTAATACGCACAGAACTCTATCTCAAAGGAACAACTTACAATCCACGGTTATCCAAACAACAACCTTTACAATGTATTTTTCATGAGTTCGTATAGCTAAAGAGAGGCAGTAGAGGTAGATAGAGTTTTAAATGAAACATTAAAACAGAGGAAGAAGCATGCTCGAGGCTCATTTCTTTTTTAATATCACTGCATTGACTTTCAGTACTTTTTGGATGAAAGAGTGGTCTTCGACAGGCTGATGATAACTTCAGAGGTATGTTCTTTGTTGCACTTTTCGACTGTTTGTACTTTGCAGTACTCTAGGGCAAGTAAGGTAGATAAATGACTTCAGGCCTTCGATATTGCATAAAAAATGCTTTGGAAATCTTAGGACTACTGTCAGGGTGGTGATCTTCTTGGGAACATTTATGGAGAATAAAAATCATTATGGGAATTCGTCCTTTCTTAGGAAAGAACCTTCTGCTGATGTGAAACACTGATAAGGTTTGTTCATGTGTTTTAGGCCTTATTAGGCCTTTTGGATCATTCATAAGGTCACCAATCTGTACATTTTCCCTCTAACACTGGATTAAAGCGTTAAATCTTCAATAATGGCTTTAAATGCAGATAAAACTATGTAATATAATCTTAGTATTTTTTCTAATGTTGTTAGAAATAAATAGAAATTAATGGTGTGGACATTTAACGTGTCATTATGCTATGATGTGATTGGTCTTTGGTTAATTCATATTTTATCTATAACTTTTTTCATTTTTACTTTTTCACTATTGTGGTTAATGTGTGTAACTATAGGCTCATTCTTTTCTTTTCAAGTGTGAATGGACTAGGTTATGAATGAACAGATTGAATGTTTGAGTTCTATTTTATTATGTGAGAGTATTATCAAAGACAATGTGTTTAAGGTTCCCCTTGCATGGAAATTCATTCTCCGTTGCATGGTGGTTAGGTTATTCATTTTCTCAAGATTCGTAAACTACACTTGGCGAACTCTAATTGAACACCTCATATATCTTTTTGAAGTTCCAACATAGGAACATCCAGCAATTGGACTTGTAATTAGCAAGCCCTTTCCTTTGTAGAGTGGGAAGTCCTTTACTTGTTTATTTTCTTGCCTATACACCCTTCGCTAATTCTTATGATCAATGTTAAGTGTAGGCCTTTGCCTTGATCTTCACTAAGCACAAATCTTCATCTTGTCATTAAGCACATTCAACAAGTAAATCCACTTTGCTCACTAGGTCGACATTTCGGCAAGTTTCTTCCCTTTAATTCTCTTTGTCTGATAATGCACATTTCTTTTCTTAGTCATTAACTAGTCATAGATTTTAGTCTTGGACTAAATTAGTCATTTAAGTTAGTCGCTTTTAGTTTAGTCACTTATTATCTAGTCGTATATTTTATCCCTAGACAAAATTAGTCATTTTTAGTTCAGTCACTTAAAATTGCTCAAATTTAGTAGTAATTCACTTGACATAATTGTGGCGACTAACTTTTCTAGTCACCTAGTCATTAATTTCATCATTTTCTGCTAGTGTATGCCCTTAATTCCTATAAAATAGTAGTAATGTCATTGCCATTTAGAGAACCAAAAGAAATTGTGATTATGACAATTTGGCGGAAAGGTACCTGGGTCAACCTCTATGCTTCCTTACAATACCCTGGGGTCAATTATTTGAGCGTGGAGATCCCCATCTATGGATTCCATCATTGGGTTAAGCCTAAAGGGTGGGGGATTGTGGTCGCCTCATGCCAATTTCTTGCTCAGAATTAGCACACTCTAGAATCTCAATATTTGGTGGAGTTGTTGAGTAACCTCATGGTGGAGGAAAATCCCTAAAATCCTAAAATAAACAAGGGTGGGATTTTTCATCTTTGGAGCCCTATTTGACTAAGAAAGTGTGGAGTAGATAACTAATAAAATCATAAGTAGAAATACCACAACAATATGAGTGCTATCTTATTCTTAATTCCTTGGTATTACATAAATTCCACCTATTGCAAGGAGTAATCCGTAATTTCACATAACTAAAATTGAATAGGTTCTATTTCATTATCCACTTGCCTTTATCTAATGAGTAACACCTACTTAAAGGAGGAGATCGAATAAAAGAAGGAGAAATGGAGGCAGGGCCCCTCTCTATTTCAAGGAACAAAACCATGAGCTATCAGTCCTATTCACCATGCTTTGCCCCGTGCCCCATCTAGCCCACCTGGCCTAATTTCTTGTTATCTATGGAATTCCTTCAATGGCTGGAGGGTGGAGGAATATTTTCTCTGGAATCCTAGCAAGGTTTACATGGAAAAAGGAATGGTCCTAAGCTAGGGAGTGGAAAATTATTTGTTAGAAGACTGTCAATGGTTGGGAGGAGAGTTAAGGACCTCATTGTTGAACCACCCTACTCTACACAGAAATTTAATGAATGTGAACCACCTAGAAGGTACACTAGGAAAGCGTGAGAGACCCTACTTATATGGTAGAGGGTAATACAAGGTATCCTATGAATCATGAATGAGCATAGGTTGTAAATGATATGACAAGAGGGTGGAGATCGGATATGCTAGGTGTAGGAGCATAGGTTGGAGAGGGAGTTGGTTTTCAAAATTTCCTGAAGGGGAACGGTAATGATCATAAAGCAAGAGATGATATTAATTATTGATGTTGGTAAAATGAAGCTCTCCAATCAAAAATATTGGATAGGCCTAGAATCAACATGGATATATTTGGTAGTTGCATTAGAGAACATCCCAATCGTGTCAAGTTATTTTCTTAGTTACAATTTAGTCCTTTATATTTTCACTGTTCGATCTACTTGTATTTGCATAATTATGATTACAGCTAAACTTCAAGACCATGATTGATTTCTAAATACAGTTAGCTAAGATAGTGGATGCTTAAAGGTGGGTTCTTGATTGTGCTACACATCCTCAAGGTCTTAATAATCTACTATGGGAAGCTACATTATACATCCATCAGCAAAGAAGTTGTTGGGAATACCCGATCCAGTAGATTGTTAGAACTCATTCATAACAAATTGGAGTATTTGTAGCTTGAATTCAACTAAGGTGAGTTATAGTGGAAAATGTGTATTACATTTCAGGATCTGGTCAATATCACCATTTAGAAATAAAAATTGCAGTTCAAGGCGAGAAGCTTGGAAGGTAATTTGTGCGTTAAATACAGGAGAAAATTCTGACTAAATTGGTGGCACTTTCAATGAAGAGATACCAGGACATCAAGGCTTGGTAACACTCTCTTGGGCAGAATAGTTCATGTAAGTGCAAGTCAACCCTCAAAGGAAATTAATGGAGCTCGAAGCAATTTTCCAACGAAAAATTTCCTCTTGCTCCTAGGTTATTATATAATGAATGCATTAGCTACAATCATTGGGAAAACAAGTGATTGGGATGTTTTAGTAGATGGTATTGTATTTGATGCAATTGAGGGAATTGACATTGTTATGTATAGAAACCACATAACCATATCCAAGCTATAGTCTCTAGTTACAAAAAACTTCTGGAAAGCGGGAGTCTACTTAGGTATTTTTGTAGATTACTTCAAACTTGGAAGCTACATATTATAATAGAAGTGACCAAATCCGCAGATGGATGTTATTTTTCAATTCTGAAATTTGCATAAGTAGATAGAACATTTGATATTCCTCCAGTGCCACAATTTCTATCCACCACTAATATTTAAATGGGATGTCACTTATCTCCGGTATAGTTACAACCAATGCAAGCTATTGCAAGGGATTTCTATCCCTAGAACTAGAGTTTAATTACAAAGCACAGGATGGATGACAAGTGCACTATGCAATGAATGACACTTTTTCAACATATTTGTTTATTAATAAACAAATCCACAGTAATTTGGGGAAAGAGATTGAGGGCTTGATTATTTTTAGATAGAGACAGAAAATGAAGAGACCTCTTAGGCAAAATTCAAAGGTTGCAAAATTTGGTGGGCTACTGAAACATGAAAAGAATCTCTTGAAACTTTCCATGGAACAAAGTTTGATTCATCACCAAACTTTTCATGCTCCTTGAAGGTAGAGAAAGACATATTGACTTTGACTAGAAAAACTCCTTCAACATTTCAAGGAAGATGACTTCAATTCTTGTCTCCTTTTGGGCTTGTCCTTCACCTTAACTTTAATACCATGTTATTTTTTAGATTGTTCTATGTTGTTTCAATTACTTCAACGCAATTCAATTTTTCATTAAACAATGCATCCAATTCTTAACAAGGTTTCAAATCAGTAGAAGTAACCGAAGATAGACCAATATATGAAATGACAAAGGAGACAATAACACATCCACAAGAGACACTATATTGGTAAAAAATTAGGGAAAAACCCAACAAGGGGGGAACCTTTTCAAGTATTCTTCTCATTAGATTGTCATAAAATGTTTTAATAGAGAGCATAATGAGCCCGATACGTAAACTTCCAGCAGATATTTACCTAATACAAAATAAAGTAAAAATTCCAGAATTACTCTACAACAGAGAGAAACCTTCCATCCATCAGACAACTATAGTCAAATATGATCAACTGTCAAAACCTAGCTTAGAACCCTAGTCGCATTATTCAAGATATTTTTCATGCAGCTATAACATCCCTGTTGCTCCTTGAGATGTTATATGCGAGCGGTTGGTCACTCCCAGCAAAAATTTAAGTGTGCGACTGAGGATAAATTGACCCAGACCATCCTAAAACCCCAGTTTCATAATTCAAGTGTCTATGCATGTGACTCTTCCTTCTGAGTCGCATTGTGAATAACTAAAAGTGAGTGACTTGGGATGAAACCTTCCAGATCTACCTCAAATACTTGGTCACTCACTTTAGGCTATTGTTTGTGTGACTTAGACTTCACAGTCGCACTGAGGAACACTATGTGCATGCGACTGTGGTCGAAAATTCCCAGTGATGTGTGTGTGTGACCGGAAAACAAAAACTCTAGACACGTGCATGCCTTAGACCTGTATTTTTAGACCCTTGCATGAACTTCCTCCCTGAGACCTCTGTGAACTAAGGAAATAAAAGAGGAGAAGAGAATTCTTGATGAATGTGCCCAAATGAGATTAACGTATCCTCTATTTATAGGCTTCCATGAGGGTCCACTTGTTGTTTAGGACAATCTAATCTATTGTACATGTGCATGGCCAACCTAATTCAATGTAAATAAGAGGGTTCATAAATTCAAAATCCAACTTCTTGTTGTTCAAATGAGGTGATAGTTAGGTTGATTTTGGTCCTCTCAAAAAGTGGAATCCAATGCAATAAACATATCCGACATCTGAGATGTCTAAGGTGGAATTTTACCCTAGTTTCCAAAATTAACAAAATCAACGATGGAAGTGGGAAGAGTATATTCCACTAGTTTAGTTTTCTTAAAACAATGGGTATCAAGAGTCATTAAGGGTTGGTCTATTTGAGGTATTGTGTTAGGAGCTTAAAAATACCTCACCCTTTCAAAATTTTAAGTTATAATTAAAACTAATTAGCTACATACCCTCCAACTAAAATAGGTAAGGTGGGTGTTATGGAGTGTGTAGGTATGAGCGACAGATATCTCCCTACAGGGAGATCGATGGTGCAAGCATGTTCATCTCACTTAAATGTGCTACACCTTTAACCCATTGTTGGATCCCCAATGAGTTTAAACCCCAATCAACTTGTCGTGGTTTATCTATTCGATGCCTGATCCCTTGGTTAAGCCTCTTTGTCGCCCCTAAAATAGCATTAAATTTATATGTAGGCTTTCCGCCCGAAAGATCCCAACCATTGGCATCAAATCAATCGAACGGTCACTAAATCAGATTGCACTTAAACTTGCATGACTATTACACCCTCCCTTCCGACCCAATGTCATCCTAGCCATTGAAATTTCACAGATCTATGATGGTTGCACTGAAAAATGTACACAAAATAATCTCCAATTTGAATCATCCAATTTTTCCTTGAAATGAAGCTTGGGCATGCATTTTGTGAAGTAGGAAAAATTTCATTGCTTCACTAAAATGCACACATAGGCTTCATTTCTTCACCAATATTATTGATTCAAGTTGTAGATTATTTATTTTACTATTTTACACACTTTTACATTGTTATTTATTTACTAACCAGTAGAGTACCATCAATGTTAATTTTCTTAGGGTTATAAGTCTTTGTTATAGATAATTGCATTTTTAAACATTTTCAAATTTTTCACATTGCATTCACCCCATATCATCGTAAGTAATTATGTAGAGATAATATTGGAAATAACTATGCAAAAAAAATCATAGCCCTGTAATGATATCTCTGTCATATATCTCATCATATCTCCTTCATATCCCTTTCATAATTTTTTCTCATATAAAAAATAAGAAGACCGAAAGAGGCTCATGTCAGACCCAAGAATTGAGGCCCATTAGGGCATTATTACATGTGACAAGTATGAGGCCCATTATGGAGATGTTTTTTTTGTTGGTAAATACTCACATTAAATTAACATGGAAATATACATAGCATACATGCAAAATATCGAGCGGTCTTCGCCCATCACCCATCGATGTTCTCTACCCTTGGAGAGAGAAACCAGAAAACCTTTCTAGAATTTGAAAATCAAGTCATGTGCAATGCATCCCTTTCTAGAATTTGAAAATCAATTCTTGTGCAATGCATCATTAGAAAAATGTTTAAGATAAACATTAAAAAATTTAGAGCCCTCATTATGTGGTGACTGAGCCCCCAAGACACATACCTTGATGAGAAGACAAAGCATAAAATAAAAATCATTGTGTTGTTACACCACAACAAAAGAAATGTGGCTCATCCCAAAGCCACTAAATATTTCTTCTATCCCCATGGATCCAAAACGTCCATCCTTACTCAAGTTGTATTATTGCTCATATTAGAGTAGGCGCAGTGGTAAACAAGGAACCTGGTTTCCTTAGAGCTCTTCAAATAGATTAAGAGGGGTTAACCACATCCCCCCTCCCCATAGCAATGCTCTCCAAAAGAGAAACATCACCACCATTTTTTCTCCAAGTCCAAGACCCATGCCTATCCCTAACCATTTCGTTTTTTTTCACTGGTGTACCTGCTCCATCCTTTGGTGGGTAGTGGCAAAGACTTGGTCTTGCTTCCTTCTTCAAGATACTCTGAGGGTTACTAGGGTGGTGTGGCTCATACTTTTTCAACCAACCATCCCATTTATTCAAAGTGATTATTGCTCCTTGTACCTTCCAGAATAGGGATTCTTTCCAATTTTAGGTAATGGTTTAGGGTAAGGTCCCCCTATATTTCCATCAATCAAGAGGGAAGAATATCATCCTAGTGATATAGCTCCCAGAGTGGGAACTATCTCAACAAAGTTCCACCACAAGGAATTGGAAATCCAACCTTCAAGGGGTGTCAGGCTGCACTTACTAATGAGACTAGCATTATGTGAGAACCATCTTTGTGAGTGGAGGGATCCCTCTTAGGTCCTAGCCAACGATCACAACTTAAACACTTCCCATGGGATAAATCTCATTTTCTATATATGTTGCTTTTGGCTCTACTGATGCAGTCTCTTCTTCCATAACTTTGTCACCTTACCATGGCCACTCCATGAGGCCCCTTCTATCATCATTTTCTCCATATCTTTCAATTCCCCTCCATCTCCCTCATACTCCTTCAGTTTGGTGCCACTCTTGCGTTCATTCTCCTGGCTCCAACTTAAAATTCTCTTGTGTCCTCTAATCCTATATTACACACAGACTTCCTTGTTCACTTTAGTCTCACTGATTCCACACTTAGCCTCATCCAGAAAATTTCACTCTTGATCAACTTGACCTCGCTCAACTGTCCTGAACTATACATCATGCAGTCTTAGCCCTTGAGCCCCGACCTTACCTTTTGAAATTGTGCATTGCGTAGTCACAGTGCCCAAATTTTACCCTTGAGCTCTAGAACTATGTAATTTCTGCCTCCGAGTCAGCCTCAACTACGCATTGTGCAGTGCCAAGCCTCAAGCTTCTAGCCTAACACCTTGAGCTACATAATTTCACAATACGTTAGATTTTACTCCTTTCAAAATTGTGCATTGGGAAAATTCAAGCCTCAAGCCTGAGCCCTAGAAACTCTCAAATTTGTAATCTCCCATCTTATTCTCCTTCTATAATTTCACATTGGGCAACTCTAGGCCTCAAGCGTCAACCTTAAGCTCTTGAGCTCCTGAACTGCACAATAACGTAGCTAGGCCTCTCCAAACTGTGCATTGGGCAACCTCAAGGCTCAAGCTTCAAGCTCGACCTCCTGAATCCCTGAACTGTGCAGTTCCTTGAGTCTATCCTTTGAGACCTTTTCATTGGGTAACCTCAAGCCTCAAGCCTCAATCGTGAGCTCTTATGCTCCTCAACTGCACAATCCCTTGACCCTGGCAATCCTGAACTATGAATTGTGTAGTCTCAAGTCTCAATCCCAAAACTTGACCTCTGGAACTATGCAATCCCTATGTTGGTCGCTAGTTCCAACCCTAACAAGTGATTTCATGAAACATGTTAGATTATGGATTTTTTGGACTGATTCCATCTTCTCGTGAATGGTTTTCAGTTGCAGGTACTCTATATGAACATGATAGAATGATGATGGATGAAAAGGAGAGGGAGAAAATTAAATTGAGAATAATTCTAGAAATGGATGAAAAGGAGAAGATGCATATGCACCTTCAATTGCAACATGTGCTTGAGGAACAAGTGGTTGAAAGTTTCACTCCAGTGACAGCAAAAGAAACATCCAAAGTAAAGCCAATATGTGAGCATGGTTTAAACAGTGGTTATGGAAGATATGTGGAAAATGATGGATGTGCATTTTGTAAGCATATACAAGGTTCTCATCATATTTCAGTCGGTAAAAGTGGGTTGCTTTAGAGTCATCTACAATGTCGTCATCATCACCAGAAGTTAAAAATATTAATGACAAGTTCAAGGAGGTAATAAACATTTAAATTAAAATTCCTTCGGTTTATGTTTATAACACCTCTTTTATAACATTTGAGCCACATACCAAAGGAACTAGTATGAAGATGCTATCTAAAATGGGTTATGAAGGAGGAGACCTAGACATCAATGGCCTGAAGGATAATGTTGTTACTGGATTTCATGGTTTATGATATTGTTGATTATTGTCAGATAACTTCCTTCTTTGTAGCGTGAGCTTGGGTAGTCACGATTGGTGTGGCTAATCAACAAGAGTTCACACCCTCCATAATTTTAGATGGTTTGAAATTGTTACATGCCCCAATTTTTAATTATTGTTTTTTGTTTCCTAACTTCTTCCCTTTTCACAAATCATCGAACTTCCATCTTGTGAATTGAGTGGTAATGGGAATTTCACCTTGGTCATGGATTGAGAGGAGAGAGTGGTATTCTACCATTCGATATGCTTTTCTAAACCTCGATGATGTTGTGAATGAGTATCTTATTTTTCTAATTTTCTAGAGATTCTTAATTTGTTGGAAGGTGTGTGGCCACTATCCTTGTCTAGTAGGAAATTGAAATTCTCTACCTTTTTTTCCATTGAAAGAGTAATTTTCGAAAATTTGATCATTTTATGGATGAAACATAGCGCAAGTTGTTGGGTTAGCCACCCTAGCCCCCCTCTTGATTGTTCCTTGCAAATCCTCATTCGAAATTCGGTATTCAAGGTTTGAAAAAATGTTATTTGTTTGAGCCCATCCTCTTCTATGATGTCTGGAAAGTGAAAAATTCCATGTTTTAGTTGTGTGACATTGATGGCTTATGTCTTGACCATGAAAGTTTGGAACATTACTACTCTTATTGTCTATTTTCTAAAGCATCCATTATGAGTGTTCAACTTTTACACTTTGTATTTTTATTTCTTTCATTTCCACCATTGAGAGTAATTGCTAGTTATTATTTTAGAAAAAATAAACATTGTCCAAGAAGGAGAGGAAGTTGCATGGAGTGCATTATGTGGCTTTACATTATACACACATAGTTGGCTCTTTTGTTTTGTTTTTGTAACTAGATTGAGCCTAGGGTAGGGCCAACCTGTTTATTAGATGGAAGAATGATCTAGCCACAATGGGATGCTATCACCAGGATTGTGTGAAGTACAATTGAGCGTGGACACCCCTTGGGATAGTTTAATCTCCCCAAAAGTGATTTCCATCCTTAACCCCTCCCCATGAGGTTTTAACCTAAGACTTGGTGGGGACTAAACACCACTCAAACGAACTAATATACACCTCATGGGTAACACATAGATGACATTTCTTGTAGGGAGATATTCCATTCCTGTGTAATATCTTCATGTGACATTTTACACTCAATTCCCTTTGACATCTATCAAGCACATTGTGACAAAACTATAACCATATTCCTACCATTATTTGACTAGAAAATTAATATACATAGTAGGGCATGGCCCACTAGGGAAGTTGGCTTGCTAATCCTCCTATACTCCTTTGGATTCTAGTAAGCTTTAAGACCAATCCAATTATTCTAATAAGTTTTAGGATCAATCCCATTTAAATTATTCTATGATATTTAACATCTATGTGGTCTTAAATTCAATACACATAGTAAGAAATGGCCCACTATGGGAGTTGTGTTTCTAATCATCCTATAATCCTTTGGATTTTAGTAAGTTTTAAGATCACCCCCATTTAGGTGGTCTTAGATCCATCATAGTTAAAATTATGTTGTATGATTTAAATCAAATAAAAATTTATTAACGAAATTTAAACTGTCATTGGTTAACCATCTCCCAATTTCCTTCCAAAAACTGAACTATGACATAAAATAATTGAACCATATCATAAAAAAATTTGTTATGGACAAGTTCCACAAGGATACTTGGGATAAAGAGCAGGCGAGAAAGAAAAAGTACTATATTGAAGAGTTTAAAGCCACTCATAATCATTAACAAAAATCATACATAGGGGCCAATATTTCTTGAAGAGCCAAAATTCTTATCGCTCAGTTAAAGACAAATTCTCATAAACTCTGTTGTGAAATAGAGTGCTGGAAAAGGCCAAAGAAATGTGGGAAGAAAAAATATGTATTTTTTTCTCTTCGGGAAAAGTGGAAACAAAAAAAAAATCATTATAGAATTCAAGGCCCTCAAATACACCACAAAAATTTATGCAAATACTATGAGAACTAGCTCCTAGGATAATTTATTCTACGAGGGGTTTGTCAAGAAGTTAGGAGCATTTATTGTGAGGTTTCAGAGGAAAATGGTCGAATAAGGGTAGTAAAGAAATTTGTCCCATAAGCTCTCTTTACCCTTTTTAACATTAAAATAATAAACCATCTTTAACCTCTTTAACATCAAAATATTTTCTTTATTTATTTTTAATTTAAAACATTTTTACTCTCCCTCGTCAGTAACAACCAACTCAATTTTCCATTTAAATGGGGAAAGAATAAAGAAATAAAGAGATACGAGAGGCTAAAAATAACATGTAGTACAAGTTGCTTCTCCATCTGATTCTTATATTTGATCCTTTTTCTATGGAATCTTATAACAAACACTCCAACTTCTTGACATTGAAGCTCTTCTTCATCATTGACACACACACCCAAATAGAACAAATGTAGCTAATGCAACTTATGATATTTATGTTCTCCCTCATCATTCACGCTCACATCAGAGTACGTTGAGAAAAAGAACATTAAATGAATGAATGAATGAAATTTTAACGTCCACGAGACTAAAAATAGTCTATGGACTACCAGCTTCCTTGTTTTTTGTTTTCTGTAATTCAATTGTTTTCTTACTCAAATTGATGATGAGTTGACCCAAACTTCTAAGAGTTCCCTCACTGAAAATACAATGCCACGAAGTTGATGCTAACATACTTCGATAACTATCCCTGATGTCTCTGAAAGCATCACATTCCAAAATGAAATTCTTTTCTGATTCCACTGCCCTAGAAGTGAAAAAAGTACATACCCTTTCTTTCCAAGCTTCTTTAGGTATGTCCACCATCCTATTTCACATCAAATTTGATGTGAGTTAGTTCTTAATTGAGCAATAAGAACCTTTTCTCTCCATGGAATGCTAGATCTAATGTACTCTTTTTGTTGAAGGTCACAAGTGGGGTTGAATTCCTGAACATAATACTTCTTCTTTCTACCCAACTCCTTTCCCCATATACCCTCCATATACCCTTACAGAACTTCTCTAGCACAAAATTCTTTAAATCTATTCTGGTGTGCAGCAACATTGGCACGGTCCATAAGGTCCTTGAGAACTAGGGCTCCAAATATTTTTACATGACTAAAAACATAAAAACATAAGAATATATTTATGGTCGAGATGGGTGTTACACTTCAATTTGAAGATGACATAGATTTGAAATCGCAACCTCCATGCATGCATGCATGCTTGCTTGCAATAACCATCATTAAGATTGAATGAAATCACATGGTCTCTGTGTATGGCTAATGATTAAGAGGATAAACGTGCATGCTTGCCTACAATAATAACCAGAATTAAGATTGAATGAACTCACATGGTCTCTGCGTAAAATTAACAGGATAAACAGTAGAATACCAGGGGTGGTGGCAAAGGCGAAGGGGTCGAATTTGAAAACATGGCACCAAATTTGTTTTCAAATCGGGAATTCTTCTCCTAAGTTGCTAGCAATTTAGTAAATAAATAACGAAGCTCATCGTTTGCCAAAATTATTGATCTGCCATGGCTCCAGCCTTGAATGACTTTGAATTGGATTCCTTCATTGAACAATAGAGCAACGATGACAATGTGACTGATTTTTTGGGTCTCAATCGCAACCTCAAAGATATCCTGAATTATTTCGAGGAGGAATTGCCTTCAGAATTGTCTTTGGAGGGGTCTCATGATGACACTGCAAAACCTTTTCTCTTTATAAATCCTAGTCTCACATGTCAAAGGCAAGAAAATGATGAAAACAATGCGGTCTGGTTCGAGAAAGGTTCGAAGAAACAGGAGAAAGTCAAAGGACATTCAAGTTTGTTTTCAATTACAGACAGATTGAAAATTGGATATGAGAAATGTGATGCTTATGACCCTGACACGTCTAATTTGAACTTAGAGGAAAAAGGTAAGCCCTTGCATTCGATGGAAAATAAAGATCAGAAAGCAGGAGTTTCCACTGATGCATCTAGTTCATATTTATAGGAAAGGGTCAAGCCGTTGCATTCAATAGATAATGGATTTTAGAAAAATAAAATTTCCAACAAAGTTCAGTGGGCTTGAGAATTCACTGAATTGAGGTTTAGTTTGAGCATGAAGAATTTTGCATTCTTGGATTTTCCTGGCAAGCGTTCTACATTTTCTTCTTCAATGCCTTCTTTATTTTTTCTTTTATCTCAGTCACCTTCTTTTTCTTCATTGCTTGGAAGTGTAAAGACAAGAACGAAGCCCAGAGCTGCACTTGTTGCAGCTGCAGTTGCATCTGGACCTATTTCTAGTCCCCATGCCACAACGATAAAGAACAGGAAGGCGAACATTCTATCTCAAAAGAGACTTGATTCAGCAGGCTCGACAGAGTCTAGTTCGAAAGTTGGAGAAATTTCGAAAGAAGAGAAAAAGGAGGGGAGTATGGCTTGTTCCGATGTGGCAATTTCTGAAGGATTGTTTCAATTTAGGGATAATTCAACTACTATGCCATATGATCTCAGTTTTAATACAACCGAAGAGGAAATGGAAAAAGAGATGCATATTTTTTATGGAAAAGAAGTAAGACCCCCTCTGAGATTAGAAACTGAAGAATTTATTGCTCAAATAGAGACAGTGACAAGAGAGAATGACGAAGAAAGAATTATAAGTGGGAAGAATGAAGAAATAGAGGGACAAGGTGATATAATTATAGGAGTGCAAGATAACGAAGTGCTACAGATTGCGCAGAACATTGTCAAAAGCAGTCCAACTATGGGAAGGAGCACAAAAGGAACATTGCACTATCATTAAGGAAGAATACTCTCCAGAAAACTCGGAATCACAAGAAAAAATGCAAGAAAGAAACAACCCTCAAGACAAGCAGGGGGAAAGCCCTGCCCAACAACAAAAAAATGAACTTGACAACCCCTGAAGCATCAACAATAATGAGGATTCGAATACCATGCAAAATAAATCTTCATTTAGTAGCAAATTAGATCTCTCAAATCCCGAAGATAAGATACCAGTGTCCCAAGAATAAGAAGAGATGAAGGAGGTGCAAGATAAAGGAAGTTGGAAGACCATAGAGAAGAAAAATAAAGCTACAACACCAATCTCGCCAAGAAAGACGAGAAGCCAGACAATTAAAAACTAAAAAAATTATAGGTCCAATAGACCAAAGTTTGGTCTCAGTGGACGTTAACCACCACCACCACCATCATCATCATCAACATATGACCATGAAAAAAGTCCACCATTGATGAATTCCGATGCTAATACTTGTCTAGAAACTCAAAACTCTGAGTCCAGTAAATTTTCATTGGATAATGATCATAATCTATCTCAATTAGTTAGTGACGAAGAAACAATAAATTCTCCTATTCAATTTCCAGAGTCAATAGAGATGGTTACTCAATAGAATTATGTCAATGTAATTGAAGAAATGCCTAAAATAAATAAATTAAAGGACCGTTGATGATGTTGTCGATGAAAAAGGGGGAGAAATGGGACATCGCTGACCTGGAAGGAAAACTGGCAAAAAGGTTCGAGCCTCTCTTAAGCTATTCGACTTGGCGGAAGAACTTGAAAATAGATGCATATTATGGATTGCATTGGGAAGAGGGAGCTACTGCACAACTAATGAGACTTGAGGGTATCCAATGAGGACCTCTAGCAATAGGTCATTTACAAATTGATTCCATGAGCTATCTTTCACAGGAACTTGCATCACAAATGTCCAGGAGGGATCATGGTTCTCCAAAAACTCTAGTTGTTCATATGAATTATATTTCCGTGGGTATGTCCAAAGGATTTGTCCTTGTTAATCCCAACAAATATTCTTCTCAGATTGCTGATGGTATGGATGCCAAGGTTCTGTACTTTATCCTCTGAAACCTAATTGTTTGTATGTATTCTAGCATTTCCTTATCTTTCAATCCGCTTCGTGATTTTTTCTTCTGACAATATTTTTTTTTTTTACTGTGGAATGTAATTTTAGCTCTTTCGAGACACACTTCCTATTCTAACAATTGTTTCTCAAGTTTTGCAATAGACAATTTTTTTGCTAGAGTATCTTTTATAGTGTTTAGTTATTTGTATACATCTGTAAGAATCATGGAGAAAAGAACATACAACCTTTTTAATTCATTGAAAATGGGGGACAATATTGATCTACCCATCTTGAAAATTTAGACATTAAATAATTTTTTTTAATGAAATAGAATTTTATTTTAGGGTTATTATTTTATAATTAGAATTAATTCATTTAGTATAGATGATTCAAATTAAAAAATTTTAAATATTTATTAAAAAGTTTTTAAATATTGATTATTTAAATAAAATTATAGTAAAAAGCTAAACAAAATTACAATAATTTTTTTTACAAAAAATAAAAATAAAAATTTCTTTTTTTTTACAATAATAAAATAAAATCTATTTTAAATTGATTAACATAATTTATGGTCAGTTCCTCTCATCATCATTAGCCTTCACTATTTATACCTTTACCTCTTGCAACCTTCTTTCATTCTTCATTCATTTCTCGTCCTAAAGATGGATCCTCGTTGGGATTCGAAACGTCAACAATTGTTTTATGATACTGTGGATAATTCGGTTTCTGCAAATAATAACAACCACAGAAGTTTGAGAACCATATATCTATTCTATCAATCCTTATCAAGTATATGTATATGAGTATTCACTTTAAAATATTTTGACAAAAAACTATGAAGAATAGGTCGTATGCAGTCATTTGTCATATAGCATTGAAGAGTATCTTTTGTTGTGGATAAGGAAGTGATATTTGTTGATAATAAGGAACCATCATTGCATTAGTTTTGTTCCCAGTATCATAAAACACACTTCTTAGGTCCCTTTCTACTCTTGTTTTGGAGTATTTCCCAAGCCAATTTTTATTCACTACAAGGAAAAGACCCTCTAGCAGAGGTTATAAAGGAGGTTTTTAGTGTTATTAAAAGTGGTCAAAATTGTCAAAAAAGCATTTTCTACAACATTTGTTTATGGTTACGAAGGTTTTGGCAAAGCTTTTAATGGAAATTAAACACAACTAAAAAAGTGGGCAGTCGGAGGTTATTATGAATGTTTGTTTCATCGATGCGCTACTCGGGCTTCAACGCAGTGGTACGTATGTCTAGAAGGTGGCCTGGGCCGATCGAAGGAGAATGTACTGGGTCGTCAAGGTATAAAACTGCACCAGGTGCAGTGTTGATGATACAATGCATGAGGCCATTCTAATTGGTCTTGGGATTTGTGTGGTGCCCATAGGTCGTCTCAACACTCCGGTGAGTAGAGTTATAGAAACACACAGGTGCGCAATATCACACAAATGCACCGAGATTTATAATCGGTATCATTATTTGTGTGGTGCCCATAGGTCGTACAAATGCACTGGTGCATAGAGACAAATAAACGTACCGGTGCGTAGTATCACACAAACGCATTGAGATTTATAATTGGTATCCGTATTTGTGCGGTGCCCAGAGGTCATATAAACGCACCAATGCATAATTCCACATAAATGCATCGGTGCGCAGTACTGCACAAATGCACCGATATTTTTAATTGGTTTTGGTATTTGTGCGGTGCCCATATGCCATAGAAATGCACCGGCGTGCTTCAAAATACAAATGCATCGGTGTAGAGTAATTGACACGCGGTGGTTTTCATCTTGTATTTTTTAGAAACATCGACCTGTGACAGTGCAATTATTGTGATTTTTTAAAATTCATTATTCATAAAAGGTCGACACATCTTATAACAGTATTCATATTAATTAAATTTTTATTAATGCATTTGAATGTGATGTTTGGATTAATTTGTTATATCATATCATAATTATTGTGATTTTTTAAAATTCATTATTCATCAAAAGTCAACACACATATATATATCTTATAAAAAATTCATATGAATTACATTTTTATTAGTACATTTGAATGTGATGTTTGGATTAATTTTATATCATATCATCAAATTTCACATCTCTTCATTATAATATTTAATTATCCATAAATTTAATCAGTGGTGTTAAATTTCACAACGACCATGGAGAATGCAATAGAATAAATTAAAACACACATACACACACACACACACACACATAAAAATATATATATAAGACAGTCTTTTTCATACAAAATGGGACAATTATTGGTATCCATTTGTCTTTCAATTGGGACACTATGACCATTACATTAAAAAAAATGTTTTATTTCACAGGATAATATTTCAAAAAATACAATGTCTTTCTTTGATATCCAAACATAGTGATCATCATTCTTCGCTTCAATTGCTGTCACTGCTAGAGCTACTTCCATGACTTCGGTTATTTTCAGGACTATTTTGTTCATGGTGTTGATTTTTTTATTCTTCTTCACATTCCATCTACAAACATAAAAATAAACTGTAATGAGTGCATATATATTGGTGAGAATAATGAAAATTGCAATATTAAATAATATACATCAATGTAAATTGAAAAGAAATGACGTACCATTGCAAAAATATACTCATAAACTACACACATTCTTTCAAAACCATGTCACATGACATCTTTCAAGATTCCATCTGTTGGCACAGTTCCATACTTTGTTTCCTGTAAGCCTTATACCCCATAACAAATCATATATTTAATATAAAATATTTTTTTGTTCCATTAATTATAGACGGAGCTAAATAAAACAAGATTGATAGATGCTTACAAATTTCACAATTAGTTTTCAATATGCCAACATATACTCACAACCCATATTTAACCCAATTTCAATCAATTCCTGTGATGGTTCTTCTTTGTATGTTAGCACCCATTTGAAAACATTCAATGATGATTTTTGTAAAACAACTTAAAAAATACAAAAATGAAATAAGGAAGTAAAAATTACTCACAAACTTAGATATCAACCCTTTTCTTCCTTATCATCCTGTTTTATGTTATGAATGGGTTCCATTTTCTTTTCTTTTCTGCAAGAATATCCTTAAAAAGTAATATTTAATTCTAAATTGTTTATTTTTGTACCTAATGATCTAAAAATTCAATGATTAATTATTACATTTGAAGCACGTTGTTGTTGAGATGGCTCCTCCTGCGATGTAATTTTATCCGTTTCTTTGACCATCTCCTTGTACACCTTTCTGCACCTTCCTACTGACATATTTATGATATCATATCGTTCATCTTTTGATATTTTCATAATCTTCCTGAAAATGTAAGGTGAAAATAAACTATTTAATTTTTATATTGATATATAAAAAGTAAATATAAGAAAAGTGATATTTATAAATAATTCTGGACAAACATTTAAAGGAATATTACTTTTTCATTCCTTATTTTTTGTTGTTGTACATTTTTACTATTAAAAGTATGACATGTCTCATTGACAAATTCTCTGGGAACTCTTCCTATAGTTTAGATAAAATTTGGTTCTTGGAAACATTGGATTGTTTTTGTATTGTAAGTGGAAAGAACGTCTATACATTCATTCCACTAGATCCCTCAAACTTTTGTAACAAATTTCCCCCCTTTCGTTAACCTCCAACACCACTCCAGATGAGTTAAGGAGCAATTAATTTTCATTTGCATGTTCTATTTTTTTTCTTTTCTTAGAAAAACATTCCTTTTATGAGTTTTTGGTCCATGTAGAATATTAAACAGATGTCAATTAATAGATTTTTTGACACATGTTATCTAATAATTTTAAGTATATGATTAATGAAAATTTAAAAAATAAACTCATATTGGATCGATAGTATTTTTTCATTCACCTGATTGATCCTTTTGAAAATTTTCCATCAATATTTTACGCACTTCTGGTCCTAGATCATAAATAATCTTATCGAGCTTTGTCATTTTGTGGCTCTGCATGATACACAGTAAACAATACATATTAGTTAAACTTACATATAGTTCAAAAATAATATTTTTTATAAAGAAATTACAAAGAAATTTCCTTTTTTAATTTTCCTGATGTGTTATAAGTATTTTTATAACTTGATCTTTTGTCAGTCATTTCGTTATCAATCTAAAACCTGTACCATGTCATTCATTAATATATTTATAAATAAATTGTCAAATTTTCACATAAAATAAAATCTCAAGAAACCGGTCCGCCATTCATTCTATACGCACCAATGTCGGTGAGTGGAGGTATTATAAAAACACCACACAAATAGTATAATAGACCATACGGTGATCTATGTCAGCAAGGAGCATCAATGTGTTACATGTTAACCATTACACCGATTAACACAGAAAAAAAAATAAAAATCGTCGAGAGTTAGTTTTTGTAGCATAAACCAGTGGCATATTTTACATATAACGCACTTATACCAAAAAAAAATGTTTTTAAATTTTTTATCACGGTATTTTCATGGTGCCCTTGCACAATACAACACATCGGTGCGCTAGGTTATGCCGGGTGCATTGATGAATATATATATATATATATATATATATATATATATATATATATATATATATATATATATATATATATTAAATTCACGCAAGGGCCGACATGGATTGGTATTTGACTATACAAGTCGTCTCGTGGTTTGGATGTCTTAGGCCTATATTTAGCAATAAAAACCCTATAAATCTAAAATGAAAATCCCTAATTCTAAAATCACAGAAAGAGGGAGAATAAAGGGTATAGACAAAAAGAATGTAGGGTTTGTTTCTAAAATGGATTTTTTTTTATGCGAAACAACACATTTGCGATGGGCCATAATGAAATAGCGCACCAGTGCCATATGTTACATATGGCATGCTCAGAAAAAAAAAAAAAAAAAAAAAAAAAAAAAAAAAAAAAAAAAAAAAAAAAAAAATTAAAAAAAAAAAAAAAAAAAAAATTAAAAAAAAAAAATTAAAATTTTTTTTCACAGTACTTTCATGGTGCACTGGGATAACACAACGCACCAGTGCGCTAGGTTACGTCGGGCGCATCGATGAAAAAAAATCTGATTTTTTTTTAAATTCATGCAAGGACCGACATGGATTGGGATCTAACTATGCAAGTCGTCCCCTGGGTTGGATGTCTTAGCCCTATATTTAGCAATACAAACCCTATAAATCTAAATTGAAAAGCCCTAATTTTGAAATCACGGAAAGAGGGAGAAGAAAGGGAAGAAACAAAAAGAATGTAGGGTTTGTTTCTAAAATGGATATTTTTTTTGTGCAAAACAACACCTCCGCAGTCTGCCATAATTAAATAGCACACCGGTTCCATATTTTACATATGGCACACTGATAAAAAAAATATTTTGTTTTTTATTTTATTTTTTAGCATAGAACTTTCGCAGTGCGCTGGGATAATACAGCGCATCGGTGCGCTAGGTTACACCGGCTGCATTGATGAAAAAAAAAATTATTATTTTTTAGTTCATGCAAGGGCTGACATGGATTAGGATCCTACTATGCAAGTCGTCCCATGGGTTGGATTTCTTATGCCTATATTTAGCAATACAAACCCTATAAATCTAAATTGAAAAGCCCTAATTCTTAAATCATAGAAAGAGCGAGAAGAATGGGAAGAAACAAAAAGAATGTAGGGTTTGTTTCTGAAATGGATTTTTTTTTTTTTTTGTGAAACAGAACATTCTCAGTGTGCCATAAGGAAAAAGTGCACCAGTGCCATATTTTACATAAGGCGCACTCATAAAAAAAATATTTTTATTTTTTATTTTTTTGCACAGTAGTTTTGCGGTGCACTAGGATAATACAGCGCACCAGTGCGCTAGGTTACATCGAGCGCACTGATGAAAAAAATATTTTTTTTTAAGTTCATGCAAGGCCCAACATGGATTGGGATCCCACTATGCAAGTCATCCCGTGGGTTGGATTTCTAATGCCTATATTTAGCAATACAAACCTTATAAATCTAAATTGAAAAGCCCCAATCTTGAAATCACAAAAAAGAGGGAGAAGAAAGGGCAGAAACAAAAAGAATATAGGGTTTGTTTCTAAAAATGGATTTTTTTTTTTAATTTTGTTTCTGAAAATTGTAGAAAAATTAAAAGAACTATAGGAAAATTTAAAAAATCAATGAACATTGAGTTCTTTTTTTTAATGCGTAGAAAAAACAATAAAATTTAATCATAAGATCGTTTGAAATTCTATACTACAGGATTTGAATCACCAGAGGTTTGGAACTCTGATTTTCTAAATACTTATGTTTGAACATATTTCCCTGATCCATAGTGCTCTCGTGCTCTGTTTTCTCCAAGTATGTCTCCTGTAAATATTCGGCTGGATTTTTTTGCAAAAATAGTGAAATAATGAAAAGTGTTTAGTATTTAAAGAAATACTTTATGATTTTAGATTTTTGAAAACATTTTGCTGCCCATTTTTCAATTTACCACTTTTTTTCACTTAAATAAAATAGAGTTGCACTTTTTTATTTGTGGTTATTCGTCGCTGGTGTGTCACTTAATAGCACTGCACCGGTGCGTATGTTTATAAAACGACACCAGTGCGTAGTAAAAAACGCACCAATGTGGTGATCTGTACATTAGCACTGATAACAAGAAGTCCATTTTTAAGGCATCAAAATTACTTTTAGGTCTCTGTGCCAAAAATTTTTGTTGATTTTGGTCAAATGCGGGGAGAAAATATCATAATTATATTGAATGCACAATTCTTCAAAATCCAGCTTGTTCCATAATATTTCTTAAAGTCCATCGTGGATTTCTCTCTATCCATCTCAAGACATAATATTTACTTCATATTTTATTTATCTTTTCATTATCTAATTGAATTTATGTTTTTTATCCATTTGAATAATGCATAGCTTAATTAAATTTATAATGTATACAAATTTGCAGGTTCATGCAGATTCAACATTGAGTTCAGTTGCACAAAATATTCAAACAGCTCTAAAACATTTGAATTTCTTATCAGGATATGCATACTGCAAGGCACATTTGGTAGATGAAAATGGACAACCGCTTCACCCTGCCAATTGTAACAATGTTGCATCTTCTAGCCACAATCCCGGGACAATGATGGTAATAATTCTAATTGTTTAGTATATTTATTAATGTAATTATTTCAACGTCAAACCAATTTATAATCATGCAATATTGTCAATGTGGTTACTAATTGATATCATATATTTTGTACTAATCATGTTCATTTTTTTTTAAATTATTAGGATTCTAATGATGATAAGCGACCTACCTACCATCTTCCGTTGCACCCTAATAAAATGTAAAATTGAGAGAAGACTGAATTAAGAGAATAAATTAGAGAGGAATGATACCAAGAATGGTTGAATCAACCACCAATTCAATTATTGCTATGTCCATATTCACGAATTAGGAATGACTACAACAATAGTAGTTCTTCACAAGCCGGCAATGGAGGCAATCAAATAGAGGTTGGTATGGATGATTACTTAAGGGATACGACTTCCATGGAGACAATATTGTTAGATGCATTCCAAAACAATGATTAGATAGGGGATGATGCTCATAACACTAACACCTTTCTCAAAAGCCTTAAATTTGCTTCCACCATCCCTCTCTTTGGACCTAGTGGTCAGTCAAAGTTTACTTAGTTGGGGACAACAATGTTATTGTAAAATGTGAAAGCAAAGTTTGGCTTGTCGAATGCATGTTTCTCAGAAATTTTTAGGTAAGTTGCGATAAAGTACTCCCTTATATAAATTTGAAATATAATCAGTACACTGCAATGAGCATTACAAATGGTAAATTTTATGAACGTTAATATTTATATCGGCATTAATGTACATTTATTAATATGTTTTTCCATCATCACCAACTACAAGTTATTCAAAGATAAGGTTCTTCGGATTGATAATGTCTTGCCCAGTAGCTGCGAAGAGGCAAAGAAATTGTTGAAAATGTTGGGTGTTGAGTACATATCATATCATGCATGTCCAAATGATTGTATTCTATATAGAGGAGAATATGTAGACAAATAGATGTGTCCGAAATGTGGGCATGATAGGTATGATAAATAAAAAAAGAAGGGTAAATCATGTACTGGTCCTCATTTTAAGATATTGAGGCACATGCCTATAATCTCAAAGATTCAAAGGCTCTTTCATTGCAAAGAATTAGCTTTGTTGTAGGGATGGCATGCCTCACAAGGAAGTGAGTTGGGAGTTATGTGAATCCCAACTGATTCAATAGCCATGAATCATATAGAGGATACATGGCCTGAAAAATTCAAGGATGAAGTACAAATTCTACGAATTAGCATAGCCATGGATGGCATCAACCCATATTCCCTCCAGAACGCCAACTATTTTCTTTGGCCTGTAGTAGTGATCAATAAAAATATCCCCCAATGGTTTTCCATGAAGAATGGACATCTTATGTTGGCTCTCATAGTCCTTGGTATAAGACAAGTGAAGAATATGGATGTCTACTTACAACCATTGGTAGATGAATTGAAGGAATTATGGGATGGGATAAATGTATATGATGTTTCATGACCCATCATAGCAGAGAGGAGTTTTACGTTGTATGGCATATGTGCTTACAGGACACATGATTATGCAAGTTTATGAGTTTTCTCTGGTAAATTACATGTTTAATTTATTTATTTCTTTATATATGTAACAATATTCTCTCACATATTGGTTATTTAATTCATTGTAATATTTGTTTTGATCTTCATGATATTCTTTAATGTGCCATGCATATTAATTATATACAATAATCTCACAGGTCTTGTAACAAAAGGTTATTTTGGATGTAAATTTTGTGGACCTTCTCTAAACGCTAGATGGTCCAACGACCTATGAAAGCTAGTGTATGATTGCTCCAGGGTATTCCTCCCAGAAGAAAACCCTTACAGAAAAGTAGCATCCGCTTTCAATGGTAAATGAGAGAGAACCCAAAGGCCTCCAATAACGACACCAGCAGAATGGCTTAGAGAATATAAGAGAGAGAAGGAGAAGGAGTTCGTAGAAATGTTCGATTCAAATGGGGAGCCTATGTTCGATGATCCAAAATTCTTCGACAGCTATGTTGAGAAATTTCCCATTGGGATGAAAAGGAAATATATCTTTTATAACCTCCCATATTGTGAGATAAATTGTTGAATTTTCCCTGTGCGAAATTATTGTTTAAATGTCTATTGAGACTGTGAACAGGCATGCAGGAACTGAGATTTCCCTTTTAGAATTTATGGATGGATCAGCCGGAAGCAGTTGACAATGGTTTATTTACCATTAATGTGTGATCAGCAAATTAGCAAGAGAGCCATCCACAACAACCTGCATGAGATATTTTATGGAGTCAATCTTCTAGAGGACAGAAGTATCGCTTATAATTGTGAAGGAATCTTTGTGTACCAATTTGTTAAAGCCTGGGTTTCAAACTCATTTTGTATGTTGTGCTGAAATCTACTAAGACACGCAACCTAGAGGAAACATGACAAATCAGGTTACCAACTGCAAGTTCTCAGGATCTCGTTTTGTTTGGGCAACGACAACCGTTGTTAAGAATTTAAAGGTGTGAGAGACATCGTTTTGTCGATATAACTTGGGAAATTGTAGTTTTGTAAAGTTATTGCATAACAAATTCGTTGAGAGTTGCATGTTTTCCTTTGTCAAAATCTTAGAGAGAGTTGATTTTTTACAGCAGTTGAATTTGTTGGAAGAATGCACCAGTCAGCCCATAAAGAAGACTCTGTCTCATTTCTTGAAGGTCTTTGCAACTATTGTGATTTTTTAGATAACGTGGTGTACAAGGAATCAAACATAAATTCGATTTGAGTGGAGAAATATACATCAAGAATCAAGCTTGGAGCTATGTTGCTGATTGGTTAGTGAGACGACATTGTAGAAAATAGGAGGAGTTACATATTGCTTTCATGTCTTCTTCCTTATTAAGTGATTTCGAATAGGGGTTTTGAAACCATTTTAATGATTTTTTAATTTGAATTATATACTATATAAATATTATAGCCCTGGGGAGAGCGAGGTTATCAGTTAACTCCACAGTAAAATTTGGGTTAGATTTTTAGCCCTGCATCATTTGGTATCAGAGCAAGACTAATGCTTTGTGGAATTGGTTGAAAGATTGAGTTTTATTCTTAGCATGTATCTGATTTGCATTGTAATTTATCTGATAAAGAGGGATAATGGGACACAATAATTTATGCATAGAGGAAAGTTGAGACATGCAGACAATGAGGACTTCAACATTTCATCAAAGGCATATTGTGAGAAATGCTTGAGGAAGAACTGAAATTGCAAACCGTGAGAAGTAAAACAACATGTGTATTTTTTGAACTAGTGGAAGCTGAAAGAGATAGATCATTTGAATATTTCTTAGGTATGAGTTATATTTTTATTTTTGGTTTTATTGAATTTTTTTTATAGGAAATAAAAAGATAGCAACAACACACAGTAGAAAATTGTGTAACAAGAGAGAGAGGAGTTGTGGTAGTGGCAGTGAGCCTAAATATTCCAACTGAAGGTTGGATAGGGAGGATAGTTAAAGTGTTCTCAAGATCAAGTGAGTTGAGGATATAAGCTTAGAGAGAGCAGAAGAGAGTGCTCAAGAGGTTCCAAAGATAGAGAACTAGTGCTTGCCAAAAGACCAAGTCTAGAGAAGGGATTGGTGAGGTAAGTGGTAGTAGAGAGGACTTGTTATTGTAGAGGTTTAGTGCAACTCATAGTAAGTGAGGAGATCATAGAGATGAAGTAGGAAATGACTATTGATAGTCATAACAGGGGTTTAGAGAGAAGCCACAATAGAAGAGATAAATATGCCAAGGAGAATCGCAAAGGAAAGGAAATGAGTCAAGAGGTATTTGACAGAGACATTGCAGAATTGAAAGCAAGTATTGATGCAACAATAATGCTGATAGAAAAGCATGAAAGGGGACACAGTTATGGTTGGACTATGAAAATAAAGAAGATAAAGTGGAAGTTGTTTCAGAAACAGATAAAGAGGAGAATGTACATCAGATTAAGAGAAGAACTCAAAACAATTGAGTTAGAGATTGAATACGACCATTATAGACCTGAGCAAGAAGACTACCTTGCTGAGGAAGGAATCATTGATGATTTTTTGAAATGTTGGACAAGTTCGGATTAGCAAAGAGATGTGATGATTGAGACATCAAAGAAAAAGGAGCCTAGTATTTTTGAAACTGATGATTTGTGTATGTATGCATTTGATGAACAATATTTACAAGATATGTTTATGTAAGTTGCTGAAGAAATGAAGATGTTAGAAGAGATGGTTGTAATGGAGCAGTTATTGATTAAACATGTGTTAAAAGACACTAAAGAAGGACAAATGTTGAAGATTACCATGAAAGCTGGAGGTTATGAATCTAGTGAGATTTGGCAAAGGAATGACAAATAGTTTGAAGATAAAAGGAAACTGTAGATTGCAAGAGAGGAAGTAGAAAATAGATATGAAGATATCCTTATGACAGGAGAAAACAAGAGTATATGTACAATGCAAACATTTGAGGTAATGGGATTATCTCTTCAATTTTTATTCAAAAATTATGAATCTGTATTGATAGTTAATGGGTAATAAATTGTCTTGAAAGGATATAGTGGAACATTAGTGGAAAGGAATCTTACTAAAGATTGTACTATGGAAGATAGTAGAATAGATATGTATAAGGAGAATTCAGTCCAAGGAGGTATAGTTAGTCCACAAAAGCTATGAAGAGGAGAGGAAAAGAAGGTAGCCAAGAACTAAAAAATAGAGGCTGGTGCACAACATAAATTTGAAGACAGTGTTACTTGTACAACTTTCAAAAATAGTAAAGGTGGATGTAATCAATAAATTGGAGAGAGACAGGCAATATCAAAAGATGAAAGCAAGGATTATTTCATGAACTATGCTTTTGTAGTGAGCAACAAAGGGTTTTAATGGAAGGTGATATTCACGGTGTTGACAATAATTTTTACTATCATCAAAGGGACTTTACAGTGGGAGGAAAAATATATGGTATATAGTAATTTTGTTTCCTGTACAGAACCAAAGAGAATTAGAGATTGGCAGATTTTGATTGAAAAGGAAGAGGCATGGAAAAGGAAACTTAGTGGCTTACAAATTTGTAAGGAAGAAACAGGAGGAATGAAAATAAGTGTGAAAGGAAGGAAGGCTAAAGAAAAGAGCAGAGAACAGAATTTATAAATTAGACAACATTCAGAGAAAAGTGAAGACAAAGAAGAATTTTTTGAGACGAGACATTATGAAGGATAATATGACAAGTTTTACATGTCATATGTGAATCAAGAGGATGACAAATCAAAGAAATTATGAAATATATTTGGTGGAAAATGTGATACATTTTCTGCTTCTGAATTATTAATTGTTGAATGTGTTTTCTAGGATGAATGAAAAACTGCTCTTGGAGATATGTTTGTTCATGCAAACATGAAAATGTATTTAAATTATGGAAATGCAGAAATTCAGTTTTCCTTATGGAAACAAGAAGATGATAGTAAGAAACTAGTTGACTTAGAAATTTGGGATGAAGGAAGGAGAGTTGGAATATCTCTTAAACAAGTCATTTCAGAAGAAAAAGAAGATTACAGACGTTGTGAAAGTACAGTCCACAAAACAATTTTTTTTTAATCCAAAGGAGGTTTGAATGTGAAGATTTTATCTTGAGTTTGCAATTAAAAATTTGGATGAACAATTTAGTCAAATTTAATATGAATATGGAGGAAATTGAACCAAGTTCAGTAACTAAAATATTTGCAACTGACGAACAGTGTGTGGTTGAAAGGTTATATTTTCTTGTATCAAACAAGAAACAATCTTCTTTTGAGATTGAGGGGATTCTACTCAAATTATTGGATAGGTGGATGATGAAAACTACAAAGGTGAAGAGCACGAGGAATTGTCAAAGTCAGCAAGTCAAGGAAATATGGAAGGATATACAGGGTAGCATAAAGAAATTGGTTTGTAGATAGAAGAGAATGATGGTGATTAGGTCAAAAATCAAAATTTATAGTTAGGTATAGGATAAGGGAGGATACATAAACTTAGAGATCAATTCTATTAAGGTAATGACAAAACAACAAGATACACAGAGGCAGGAAATTATGTTACTTAAAGAGATGTTTATGATGGATATCAACATCAAAACAATATGCATAGGAGATACTCATGATAGCAGAGTAAAAGGACATCCACAATATAGAGTTTGGCATCTAGGAGAAAGAGAGAAGGCAGTAAATGCATTTGCAATTGAAAGAGGTCAGACAACTAGTCGGAAGATGAAACCTGATGAAGTTTACAACAGGAATAGTTGGGTGAATCATGAATAGGAGTCCTGAATTATTTCAACCTAGGGAGTCTAATGTAGGAGAATTCTTAGAACCTTATAAGACCCATGAGTCTTATTTCACATTTACTAAAGGGAGTGGTTTCCCTTAATCATTTTATTTATTTTCCCAAGTTTAGTTGAGTTTGAAGAAATTTAATTTTAATTTGATTAATGGAGAATATCTCGTGATTTGTAGAGATCCTAGGTATGAGTGAGAAATCCTAGGAATAGTGAGTATTTGAGGGATTTAAAGGTATAATATAGGATTTTGTTGAGTAAAGAATAATAGTGTTGAAGAGATACTTTAGGAGAGAGTGATAGATTGGTGGATCTAAACTAATTGGCTCATGAATCCTTCTTTTTATACATTGTGAAATTTTTAAGCATTTAGATATATCAGGAAGTAAGAAGCGAGAGGTTGGAGAGAAGCTAGAGGTTTCTTTTGCGCCTTATAGAGAAGCACTGAGAGGATTCATATAGACTATTTCCTATGTAAATATTTAATCAAAAAAATACATAAACATAGTGTGTATTAGTTAGAATGACTACATGTATGATTAGTATCTGTATGTGTACTAACAGTTGTATAATGCACTGAATTTCGAACTAAAAAAGTTATGGTTATTCTGTGTGAGCAGCATTGGTAAATTGTTCAATTTTCCCTATGCAGAATTATTGTTTAAATTTCTATTGAGACTGTGTACAAGAATGCAGAAACCGAGATTTCCCTTTTATATTTTATGGATGGATCAGCCAGAAGCAGTTGAAAATGGTGTATTTACCGTTAATGTGTGATCAATAAAATTAGCAGGAGAGCCATCCACGACAGCCTGCATGAGATAATTTATGGATTTGATCTACCAAAGGATAGATGTTTCACTCAGAATTGTGAAGGAATCTATGTGTACCAATTTATTAAAGCCTGGGTTTCAGAATCATTCTCTGTGTTGTGCTAAAATCTGCTAAGACGCGTAACCTAGACGAAACATGACGAATCAGGTGACCAACTACAAGTTCTCAGGATCTCGTTTTGTTTGGGTAGCGACCACCGTCGTTAAGCATTTGAAGGTGTGAGAGACATTATTTTTTCTATGTCGTTTGGGAAATTGTAGTCGTGAAAAGTTATTGCATAACAAATTTGTTGAGAGTTTCATGTTTTCCTCTGTTAAAATCTTAGATAGAGTTAATTTTTTATAGCAGTTGAATTTGTTGGAAAAATGCACCAGTCGGCCCATAAATAAGACTCTGTGTCATTGCTTGAAGGTTTTTGCAGCTATTGTGATCTGTGAGATAATGTGGTGTACGAGGAATCGAACATATATTCGATTTAAGTGGAGAAATATATGTCAAGCATCAAGCATGGAGTTGTGCTGCTAACTGGTTAGTGAGACGACATTGTAGAAAATAGGAGGAGCTTCATATTGCTTTCATGTATTCTTCCTCATTAAGTGATTTGGAAGAGGGGTTTTGAAACCATTTTAATGTTTTTTTAATTTGAATTATATACTCTATAAAGAGTATAGTCCTGGGGAGAGCGGGGTTATCAGTTAACTCCATAGGAAAATTTGGGTTAGCTTTTTAGCCCTGCATCATCTAGCCTGCTCATGATCATGAGTACTGTTGGATACTATAGGCTGCTGACTGGACGTAGTCATCGATGGTCCAACTTGCTCTCCATGATGGCTGCTACTTGATTCTAGTGGAGGATGCTCATCTGGCACAATGCGAGGTGAACGATCATTAGATGATGAGTCACTACACACGGACTCTCGATCACGTGCTATGTCTCGACCACACCTATAATGTGAAAAGGCCCTCCTTAGCCACGTAACTAAGGTCATATCTCCTATAACATGCCGCATCAAGCTGTATATGTCACGTGACATGCCTCTCCACATATGTAACAACCTACCATCGGCATGTATGTCTCTTACACTAGCGGGCATGATGCTTTCCTCAACAATCAATGCAATGAGTTGGTCACCCAACTCCATCGTGTATCTGCTATCAAGACGACCATGCCTAGAAAAAGGCGGTACCGGCACACCAGTAGGATAAGGCCTCTCTTCACTAGCCTCCTGGTGATCCTTAGCATCTCGCATGCCCTGCTTGTCATCACGATCCACACCTAGATCATGTGGTGGTGCCGGACATTATCAAAAGACCCAATGTCTGCAAAACATATACAAGTACACAACAATAATTAAACAATTTCATTGCATAATTTAGTAAAAACAAGTTAAAGAATATATTATAATTAATCTAAATAAAATAGCAATATTACCTCTGTCATCTCGCGGCTCATCAGCTGTGAAGAGGATGTTGGCACACCCTCTCCCATCCAAACCTGCATAAGGATAGGGGACCATAATGAAGAGATGCTCGTCAACACTCGCTAGTAAGTTCAGTGCATCATTCGATATCCTCGCTGGAAACACAACCTCGCCCCTCTTGGGAATAATTTGTGCCCACATGTACATCTATGCCTCGAACATCAGCCTATGAGGCTACCAAACAAAAGTAGGCCTCTTCTCCAGAAACCTCTAAAAAAATAAACAAAAAAGCTCTGAAGAAAAAGGGAATTCAACCCTCCCTTGTGCATGAGCACGACATCTATCTAAGGCTATACAGAATTGCCGCAAAGAAATGGTAGACCACCTGACCATTCATGGCTGATGTACTAAAGAATCAAAATAATATAGAAGCGAGTAACTAATGCGTTTCCCGTCACTGGTGTTGTGTGAAATGGTGGAAATGAGAAGTGAGAGGAACCTCACCTCCTCACTACCAAATGCACCAATACCTAACTGACCTCCAGCGACCTGAAAATCTGAAGGAGACAAGGGAGTACACTAACTGACTCCCTACTACATGGCTAGCTGGAACCTCTAGGAATGATGGAGAATCCACCCCTCTCCTCGATAGCCCTGTAATGAAATATACATCCTCCTCAATGGGCGTGTACCACTGGTTACAACCAACCCAGAAAGCCTGTCAGTGGGCATTCCACCTAATGATAAGATGTCTAAAAAAAAACATGGCCCTTTAGGGAAGTACCCTCCTCATAGAACTTGAGGAGGACTACCTGCCTTAGGAGCCCCTGGGTAACTGCTGTTATAGGGTAAGGGTATGCATCTCTCTCCCTCTCTCGTGCCTCCCACAGGCGAACCATGTAATACTGGTCTAGATGTTGCTGTTGTTGTTCCCCCTCTGTTCTCCTTTCACATCTTTGAATGATTGACATATTAAATACAATTATTTTATTAAATGAGACTTTTATTTAGAAATATACATATATAAGTTTTTTTGGAAAAAAAAAAACAATCGGTGCACCAAAAAAACAGTCATGCACTGGTCTCGGTGTGTCTTTTTATGGAGCACACTGGCAGCAGCACACCAGATAATATTCACTACACCGGAGGCGATGCTCCTGAAAATTTGCAGTGCACCATTGACTCTGTATGGTGTCAGGAGTGCGGTTCACTGACTAAACTCTATGCCCTGAGGCGTATAGTTAAGTCAGCGAACCGACCTCCTGCAAGCATTCAATAGTCAATGGTGCGGTATTTTACCAGGCTGCACCATTGACCCTGTCGAAATACGGAATGCGGTGTTCTGAAAAAGTTACCCATCCCGGGGTGGATATTTTAGTCAACGCACCATGTTGTCGCTATTCCACTAGGTCAACAGTGCGGCCGGGTAACTGACCGCACCGCACTTTTTTAAAATTTTTAAAATAACACGGTGTGCCTTCGATACCACCCTGGCCCAGGTGCAGATACTGTTAGCACCGTTTTACCTGGCCACACCATTGACACTGTCGAAATAGGAAAAGCAGTGCGATGACAACATTACCCGCTCCAGGGTGTATATTTTAGTCAACGCACCACATTGTCGCTATTCCACACGGTCAACGGTGCGGTCGGGTTAACGACCGAACCACACTTTTTTAAAAATTTTAAAATAACATGGTGAGCCTTTCAGTACCACCTCAAAACCGGTGGGTATACTGTTAGCACCAGTTGTGGTGTGGCCTGTAAATTTACAGGCAGCACCATGAACCGGTGTGAGCCGAATGTCTCAAGCGCACCGCGCAACAATTTTTTTTCTTCTTTTAAATGGTTAATTTTAAAGTTATTTGAAATTCTAATCTGCTAAAAGGGTTAATTATGGAACAAAAAGAAAAATACTTGTAAATTTGGCCGTTGAGGCAGCATATTGGCTGTATAATTTTCAAAAGAAAATTTGCCCACCATTTTGCAAAATTCAAGCTAGACATTGGTGGGCAATGCACAACAGCAGTGCGTGCAATGGGTGCAATGGAAAATCTGATGCAACGGTAGCTCACACAAGGATAAATTGCATCGGTGCTTGAGAGCTTTGGAACACTGAGAAAAGTGAAAAATACGATTTTTTTGTCGTAACGTTTTGTCTATTTAACCCTGTAATGGTGCACAGTGTTTTATGGGCGCACTGGTGCAATTGCTTAATACCGCACTGGGTGGTATATGCTTTGGTGCGCTTTTTTATGAGGCAACAGTGCAGAAGAGTTGTAAAGCATCAGTGTGATATAGTAATACGATGCACCGGGAGGGTGCGTATAGAGTGCACCATGTCCAGTGTGCCAATGCTTTGTGCGCACCGACGCTTTCTGTTGTTGAACGCATCAGTGCGGTTTAGGATGATAAGTGCACCGGATGGAAAAAATCTGCAAAAACCTTCGCCCGCCAGCCTCCTCTAGTAACCTCCACTAGAAACGGATGTTTGGGGTATTTTTATAAGTGGTTCATCAAAAAAATCCACTAGAGGGTCTTTTCCTTGTAGTGATTCCTTATGGCCACCCACATGGAAATTCATTTTTCCATACTTGTTTCCACCATCAAGAATTATCATTTTGAGTATTGAGCCTCATTGGAAAACATTGCTTTGTACCCTAATTTGGCAATATATTTATCCACTGAAGGATTTTTAGATCATATTGTTTCATCTACTTCCTTTCTGATTCTTACATTACTTCTAATCAATGCTTCAATTGATCTGCACTGTTCCCTTAAGTCCTATCATATTGGTTTTGATCCATCAATGTTGCTAGATATCTATAATCATAGGACCGACACTTTGGACACCTTAAATAATTCATTTCATGTAAAAGAGTTAATATTCTATTTGACAGAGTATAGGTGTTCTCACATTCAACCCATGGATTAGACTCTAGTCTCATCTGTTCCCCATTATCATTTTTCCATGCTAGCCAGTTCTCTACAAATGGAAATATTTGCACCAATCCCTTCCAGATCAAAATAATCAAGACCTGGAATTGACAAAGACTCTTCGGGGAAAAAGAGAAATGGGTTTGAATTGGATTGGGAATAAATCGTGAACAAATTGGCAAGTACAAAAACTAAAGATATACACATTTTAAATAAAAAAATATGTATTTTTCATTGATATTCAATAAATCCATGTCCACACAATGCACACTATCAATAAATGTCCAAAATTTCATGGATTAAGAGTTATTTCATATAATATGGGTCAAAACTGAGAACTGAAAGCATCTACTTATTGTTGGTGTCCATATGTGAACAAATATTCAAACCCTTTTTCCACATAAATTATCAACCCGGGGGCACTAGTTATTTCAAGCATAACACACATAGTATATGCAAGAGCAATCACATAACCTGTTATTGAATCATAGGCTTTACTTAATGAACAAGCAAACTACTGTAACAACAATTAAAATGGATTGTAGAATTAAAAAGGCATTCACAACAATTGCAGAATTATACTGGAACAACAGTAACGATAACAAATCGAAATATAAAATCAACAAAAGAAAGATAACGTATCACCTGACCAGAAGAGTGGGCCCAACTATTTGATCAGGGCTACGACAACTCACAATTTATAGATGAAACAACAAAATATTGTGCATTCAATTAATTGGAAAATGCTTTTGTTACAAAATCTGTATCTTCTTGCTTAACCCCGATTCACAGCCCGAAGGCCCTCTATATAAATATGTCTAGGAAATCGTAGATTTCCTCTAACAACTACATATCTGCAATTATGCATCTGTTACAATAGCAACCTAGTTGCCAAAAGGAAACCAAGAAAATACTGAAATATTGTTAGTGTAAAACAGAGTTTGTTGCATTGTAGTAGTAGGTAAAGATAACACTGGAAATTAGGAGCTGCTCCGTGGCTCAAGACTGTAATCCATTTTCTTTTACGAAATCTGTAAAAAAATTTGGTGTTAAAGCTTGCAAAGGTAAAACCTCCATGTCTATTAATTCATTAATCAAATATTCCATGTAATATGGTTAAAAGGGGTTTACCTCATGTATTTAGAACAATTAATGATGCAAAGAGATAGAAAGGTGGGCAAAAATGGGAGAGAAAAGTATACAAATTCGGTACCCAACATATCCCCCAAACTGGTCTATCTGCATGTCCTCATGCAGCTCGTCGTCTCCTTAGATCTGGGTTTGACTGACTGTGGCTGGCATGAAGATGTGTAATATCATATTGTTTGGCCATTTCTATCCCAGGCAGTTTATAACCTTCCATCAGAACAACATCCTTCCACCAGTCTGGGTGAACATTGTATTCAGGAGTATATTGCTTTGCTGGCAATCAAATAAGGGGAAACTGAAACCTCAGCCCCATCCACCTGACCCCACAAGTATGAATGCATGCCACAAAATTCGGCATCCTTTCTAGTGCCCATGAAAAGTTAGGTGCTCCTAATGGTTCTCGACCTTTGACAGCTAAAGATGACAACATACACCTCCTCTGACAACTTTCCAATAGTTCCTTACAGAAAGTTGTAATTTTCCCGACACAGAGGTCAGCACACCATTTCTGGATTTTCAACATGTGTCCTCTATGCCCCTCAATCTGTAGAAAGGTAAAATTACTGCTATAAATATTTTCTGACTGGCCATGCTCCTTCCTCATCATTAGCGGCCTTGTGACTTGATTTTCCTCAAATGTATCATAGGGATTTCTCCATTTAATCTGATTGATGGTGTAGGAGACGAAATATATTAAATGAATATCCCCCATGAATGGAACGAGGTTGAAGGCCTAATCATGCCTTAAGAAGTAACCATGGATGTAGAGCTCACATATTAAGTGTTGTTCTATGATATCATGAATTTTCAACATACGGAGAAACTAAATTGGATCCTCAATCTCGTGCCGAATTTCTTTATATATACTCTCAAGACAAAAGAAAAGAAATTTTTCATGAAGGAATAAGGCATAGCTATGTGCAGGAGGTCTACAAGCCATTAATTTTTGCACTAGGGAAAACATCTTATCCTTATCGGATTGTAGCAGTTTCACTTGTTCTTCCACCTCTTCTAACTTGGCCTTTTGCTTTTCTTGCCTCTGTCGCGCCTTATCCAACTAGTCTATGTATCCTGTAACGATCTCGACAGCCTGTTCTCGAACCCGCATTTTCTCCTTCTTATGTCCATTTGCAGCAGACTGCCATATCTTGATTTCAGTATCTAGGAAGAATTCCCTACCTTCAAACAGTTGTTCGATCAGACTAGTCTGTGTAGCTACGGAGGAGGCCTCAATTTTTGGCTTTACTACCTTCCACTTGTAGACCTTTACCTTCTTAAACCAGGAAACTTGCCTCTTCAACTCACGAAATTCCTTCTTCAATCTCATGGTTTCATTGAATTGTAGCTAATACCTTTTCTTGAGAGGTAACCTTCTTTTCTCACATTGTTCAATCCATTCCTGTTTGACAATGAATTCATTTCCTGGGCCTCTAATAGGCTTAGGAGAGGGTTGAATGTTGTCAGTATTATCAACTAGTTTTTTTGTTAGGTCTCTCTAGCTGGGCTCCTTATCTTCAAGGGCATCCTCCTCTATATTTTTCTCAAGGAATCCTGCCGTTTGGTTAGCACTTCCATCAACCATCCTGTGTTTTGGTGTTTCCACAAGAATTACGTCTCCCTTGTGAGCTTCTAAGTGATCCAACTGAGATTCAACAATTACTAGGTCGATATTTTCCATGTCCTTCCCTGGGTTGATGAACTTAAGCACTGGTGGAACAACTATTTCCTCCATTAATCATTGGGAAGAGTGGAATCCCCTCACCCCTCTAGGCATCATGGACTGGAATGGAGAATGGGAAATAGTTTCATAATCCTCATTTCCATCTTGGGCTGGAATTCCATGCTCTCCTACTTCAGTCGGGGTCTACACTAGTTCTTGTGGAACAAATTCGATTTTGAGGATTGTTTCCTTTCTATCCTCCTACCCTTTGTGCATTATTTCATCTTCCGCGGTTGATTTTGGTTCTTGTGGGAAAGTATCGACTTCGAGGGTTATTTCTCATTTATCTTCCTATTCTTCATGGATTGCTTCCTCTTCCGCGGTCGGCACAGGTTCTTGTTGAAAATTGCTAACTTCACAGGTTGAATCTTCTCTATCTCCCTGTTCTAGCTGAATCGGGGGTGGTTCTTGTGTAACACCCCCACTTAATTCGATATTTATTTCTACTTGAGCAAGTGGTGTTGTTTCTTGCGAAACAACATCACCTACCATCCCTTTGTTTGATATTCCTCCTTCCTGTTCTTTATTAATGAAAGTTGACGACTGTAAGATAGTCTCAAATTCATGCATTGTATCCATAGTTCCTTCATCTATGAGTTCTTCAGGAAAGGATGGTTCTTGTGTGATAGCCTCGACTGTGTCGCCAATTATCTCCTCCATTCCCATTTCTTCCAGTTCTTCCTGATCAAACTCCATCTCCATTTCTTCCTGTTCTTCCTGATCTATTTCCATGTCCTCTGAATGTTCTTCCTCTACTAAACCAGGCAGAGAGGGTGGTTCTTCTTCTCTAGCTGCAATGACAACTGTTATCTCTTCTTCTAATGATTCACAGAATTCTAACCAAGAAACTTGAAATCAAACTATTGCATGCATGATCAGTAAGCGAACCAGTCCATGATTGGAGAGAACTGTTGGCATCCGGCATGAACACCGAGAAAACTATGCCATATGCTGTAAAAATTTTAATAGAAAGAAGGGCAAGTTTAAGAAATGCACCTGAACCTATGGAAATCGAAGGTGAGCTAAAATTTTAAAATGATATTTCAACAAAGTTTTCGCCCGACCCTCGCAAGTTATGTATTTCATTACCAAACCTGAAACTTCGTTCCATGGATACGGTACATACTTGCACTCATATCCTCTGCCCAATTGAATGACACTTTCCCCAACATACAAAAATAGTTCAAGAAACTCTGGAAGAGGAACTCCCCGAGAAAACTACTATTGCCCTTGCTGTCTCAACCCGCTAACTTTTGCAATTACTTATTTTGTGAAAAAATTTCAAATCCTCTGACCCGTGAATTGTTATCATCAAAATTAAGTTCAAACTCCATTTTGATTCCTTTATCAAACCCCTGCAATCTATTGAAGTAAATATCTCATCCTGCATTGACAAAAACTTGCCACCCCTCTAGATTGCTACAGATCGAGACTATGTTTTCGGGTTCATGCTGCACAGCCAGTCCACCCATCCTATGGAGACTGTAACAACACTCTGGTATAGCAAACCATTGGACAGAGTGGTGGATACCAAATTTGGAAAAACAACATGGTGAAAAATGAGGGTTAGTAACGGTAAATACGGATGGTAATTCTCGATAAACTAGGAAAATCATGAAAAAGTATGGTAAGTGTGATGAATGGAATAGTAATTATTTCATATGAGGTGGAAAGGATGTGTTGCGGATCCCAATACGTATTTAATTACTATATAGAGTATCGTAAGGATCGTAGGGTGTACCACGCATAGAATTGTAATAATGACTTGTAAAATCATCATTACGTCATCGTTAGGTTATGAAAGCACCCCCCCAACTTAAATGTTGTCTTTCATAGCATTAATTTCTTCACATGGAATATTTAGTTAAATCCATAAAATTCAAGTCAAGAAATACCTAGTGGCCTACCTAGAAGGAGTGACGGTTGGTAGAATAATGGCGCAGTAATGATGTGGATGGAGTAACAGCAATATGAGTAGCAACATCTGGAGTAACAACAGTGCGAGTATCAACATCCAAAGTAATAGCATCTAGAGTAACAACATGATGAGTAGCAACATCTAGAGTAAGAGCAATGCGAGTAATAGCATCTGGAGTAACGACATCTGGAGTAACAACAGTGTGAGTAGCAGCATCTGGACTAACGCATCTAGAATAACAACATGATGAGTAGTAGCATCCGAAGTAACAACATTTGGAGTAACAACACAACAAGTAGTAGCATCCGGAGTAACAACATCTGGTGTAACAGCAATGCGAGTAACAACATCTGGAGTAACAACAGTGTGAGTAGCAGCATTCGGAGTAACAACATCTGGAGTAACAACATCTGGAGTAACAGCAGTCTGAGTAACAACATCCAGAGTAAAATCATCTGGAGTAAAAGTAGTGCGATAGCAGCATTCGGAGTAACATCATCTAAGTAACAGCATGACGAGTAGTAGCATCCAAAGTAGCAACATCGATACTTAGAAGAAATGTTTGAGCTTTAAAACATTACTCCTTAGTAGTAACTCCTACAAAAAGACAACAAAATAAATAGTAACAATATTTATTCATTTATTTATTTATTTTCAATTATTTATTTTTATCTATTTATTTATTTGTTTATTTGTTTATTTTTTTTAAAGCAAGGATGCAGAGGAAGATTTCTCTACGTTGATAAACTTCAAACCAAATTTCTCAGAGAGATGTTTGATGAAAGCATCCTTGGAGGCTGGGCAGTGGTATAATCTCAGGTGATGTCCATTTTCTATGAATGAAGCACGTGTATAATCAATTATGACTATCTTGACTATTCCATTATCAAATACAGCGTCCACCTCGTAAGGTCCCATCCAGCGAGTGCAAAAATTTTCCTTAAAATTCTTAAAACAAGAGTCATAAAGTAATGCCCAGTCTCCCCTATGAAACACCATGATTTTTATAAACTTATCATTCCATTTCATTCTATGTTGTTGAATAGCAGTAGTCCTCTAGACAACCATTGAACAAATTTCATCTAGTTCATTGATTTGGGCTAGTTGGTGTTTCCAGGCGTCTGATAGATCCAAACCAAATTCAAGAGCTATTATGACCACACTTATTTCAAATTCTATTGGAAACAACAGGGATTTGCCATAAACCAACTGAAATGGTGAAAACCTAGTAGTATTCTGCCATGTTGATATATATGCCCAGAGAGCTTCAGGCAGCTTCGGAGCCCAATCCCGACGATGGTATGCCATATTTTTTGTCAAGATATTTTCCAATGTCTTGTTTGTGCTTTCCACTTGTCCATTCGCCTGGGGATGGTATGGAGATATTACCTTGTTCTTGATCCCATATTACTGCATAAGCTTTTATGTCATGTGTGATGTAAATTGTGCTCCTCCATCTGAAACAATCTCTCTTGGGGTACTGTAACAAGAAAAAATTTCTTCAAATATAAAATCTGAAACCACCTGCTCTTTTGCTTTCGCAATAGCTTTGGCTTCTACCCACATAGTCACGTAATTTGTACAAACCAAAACGTGAACCTTTTGCTGCAAGGGTGGGTTGAAAGGTCCAACAAATTTGATAGCCCATTTCTCAAAAGGTTCGAGGACTACCTATGCCTGCAAAGGAATTTCATCAGCTCGACTGGGCTGCCCCATACGCTGGCAAATATCACACCTCCTGACGTAATTCTGCACATACTGAAAGATAGAAGGCTAGTAATATCCCATTTGTAGCACCTTATGGCCTGTTCTTTTGCCTGCAAAATTCCCTCCACAAGGGCCATCATGGGCAGCCTTCAATACTTCATAAATATCATCCTCAAATACACAATGTCAAATATGCTTGTCGGGTCCTATATAAAAGGGTTACCCTACCATCCAAGAATATTAGGCACTGTGATGAATAATTTTTCATTGTTCCCTGTATGAAAATTGATGAGGCACCTTCCCTGTAGCAAGATAGTTAGCAATATCTGCATACCACAGAGGTTTAGTAGAAATTGAAAAAATATTCTCATAGGGAAAACTACCTTCTATAGGTGTGCATTCGTCATTGTTATCCATTCTATACAGGAAATTAGCAACTACATTATCTTTTCCTGATTGGTATATTATTTTAATATCAAATTCTTGAAGCAATAGCAACCATCTTGTAATATGGGTAGGAGTGATAGGTTTATTCATCAAATACATTATTACTACATGATCAGTATGTAAAAATGTAGGATACCTTGTGATGTAGTGTTGGAACTTGTTGATAGCATAAATGATAGCCAGGAATTCTTTCTCCATCACCATGTAATTCAGTTCAGCAGGAATTAAATTCTTGTTGACATAGTAAAATTACATACGGTGTTTTGTCTACCTGTTGTCCTAAAATAGTTCCTACTACTATCTGAGAAGCATCAGCATGTATGTGAAATGGTAATGCCCAATCAGGTCCTCTAAGGATTCGAGCCTTGCAAATCAGTCCCTTAATTTTCATGAAATCCGCTTCACAATCTTCAGTCCACAAGAATTCTGCATCTTTTGTTAGCAATTGAAAAAGTGGATGTACTTTTTTTAGCAAAAATTTCTATAAAGCGTGTGTAATAATAGCACAATAAATAAAGAAACGTACTTGTGTGGGCGTCTTAGGTACCAGAAAGTGCAATATTACCTCTACTTTAGCGGGGTCAACTCAAATTCTAGCAACTGAGAGAAAATGTCCCAATACTATTCCTTCTTCCCTCATGATACGGCATTTGACTGTACTCAGAGATACATGGGTCTGCTTCCACCTTTTGAGTACTTTCTCCAGATTTTCCAATCCCTCTTCAAATGAGTTTCCATATGGAGTAAAATCATCAATATAGATTTCAATGCTGTCATCGACGAAATCAGAAAAGATTCCCAGAATTTCCCTCTAGAAGGTTGCAGGAGCATTACACAAGACAAATGGGAGGACCCTGTATGTAAAGGTCCCCCATGGGCATGTGAAAGTTATTTTATCTTGGTCTTCTGGGGCTATCTGGATCTGGTTATATCCACTGAATCCGTCAAGGAAGGAAAACAACTTCTTCCCAGCCAAGGTGTCCAGGACTTGGTCAATGAATGGAAAAGGGAAATAATCTTTTTGAGTTGCCTTGTTTAGCTCCCTGTAATCTACACAGATCCACCATTTACCATTATTTTTAGGAAAAATAACTAGTGGGGATACCCATTGGCTATCCAAGATGGGGTAAATGAAACCTACATCCAATAATTTTTTTAATTATTTATTGACAATGCTCTTTAGAGCAGAATTCATTCTCCGTTGGGGCTGTCTCATAGGGCAGAAATATTCCTTAATATAAATATGATGAGTACATGAGTTAGTAGGGATTCCCTTCATGTTGGTATAATCCCAGGAAAAAGCTTCCTGGTGGTCTTGAAAGACTTTTAAAATCTATTTTTTCTAGGATTCAGATAGATTGGGGTCGATATTGAGTGTTTTCTCTGGTTCAATTTCAGTCAAAATGCTATCATGGGATGAGGTTACATGAATTTCTTCAATTTCATCTCCTGGTTCAATGTTTTCCTGTGTCTCAGAGCTCATAGCAGATTACAAAATTTTGTGAGTTAAACTGGAAACAAAACCTAGATCATTAATAAAACTGTTAATGGTATCATCCTTAGTTTCTGTTTTGAATTGCAGGGCCTTCCCAATAGTGAGGATTGGTTTAACTTCTTCATTTTTAGGTTCAAGCTCTTCTATTGGTAGAGGTTTCTATCTAGCTAATAATTTTTCAGATGGGTTGGGTTCTGCAGGGGGGTAGAGAGTAAGGTTCTTCATAACCATCCCATTTGATATGATTATATGCCCAGATTGACACCCTCTGTAGGCATCTGCAGTTGCGAGCCAAGGTCTTCCCAAGATCAATCGGTGATCAACAACTAAGGATCATGTCTGCAATACAAGGATTTCCATGAAGTAGTGCCATGAATCCACCGAAATAGTCACATATTCTAATTTCCCTATCAGTTTAATTGTAGATTTGTCTGCTAGTTCCAAGATGGTAGGGGTTGGCTTAATATTTTCGAGACCTAATGTATTCATTGTTTCAGAGTTAATAATATTGATGGCAGCACCCAAATCTACCAGTACATTTGGGATTTCAACCACATTGATTTTTACTGTTATAATTGGGTTTCCTGGGTCTCCATATTTCCTAGGCATAGTCTCTCCTAGCATAATGTCAGATAGTCTACCCATCAGATGAATCATTAAAAAATCCCTTGGTCTATTCCTAGGTTTCTTAGAGTAGTAATCTTTGAGAGTTTTTTCATATATAGGTACATCCCTCATAGCCTGTACCAAGGGTATTTTGACAAAGAGATTTTTCAATTCCCCTAGGAAATCAAACTCTATTTGAGCGTTTTGTTTATTCAAGTTCAGTATTTTAGGATATGGTGGAGAAGTTGGATGACCCTCACTAAGAACAGGTTGGAGAGGTGTCTGAGTTGTTATATTTTGATCTGGTTTATCCCCAACTATCCTCTATTCTTGTTCTATAAATTCAATGTTAATTTGTTCTATGATAATATGTGAAGTGGGAGAATTTACTACCCGGCCAGATCGTAAGTTTACTTCGTTAAGTCCTGCGGTATAAATGCCATAAGATGGAAGGTTAAGAGTGTCTTTTTGTTGGACCCCTTTATTATTAGAATTCAGATTGGGCTGTATAGGAAGGTGGGGTTGAAGGGCTGGGTTTCCTGGAGGTACATTGGAGGGTAACTAAATTTGTTGTTGAGGCATAGATTGGGGAAATTGCATAGTAGGAGAGGGTCCATGCTAGTTCTTATTACACAAACGATTAGAACTGGTCTGGGGAGCCCATTGTTTCTGGGGGGGTTATTAATATTGAGACCACATATGTGAAAAAGGTACTGATTGGGGGCCCATATTAAAATTATTAAAATACTGAGATGGGTCTGGAGGCATACCTGGATTCATAGCTGGAGGTCGATATTTCCATGGCTTTCTTGGCCCCATGAAGTATGATTGATCTACTACATTTTCTTCACTTGCCCCTTGAAAAAATGCATTTAGTCCTGGCAAGGAAAGGCATGAGCTGGTTGCATGAGTCTGTTCACAAATTTTGCAGGCTTCCACTGTGTTTAATGGGAATTATTTCAAAGGATGCTTCTTTCTGCACTGCGGGCAGAATATAGCCATAGTATTTTCCAACTCTATTTGTTTCTGTTTTTCTTGCAGAGTGTCCATCTGGGTGGATAATGTGCTTAGGATATCAGTCCTTAGGTTATCTAGTAGGTTTCTGATTTCTACCTTTGTAACCCCTCCACCAGAAGTCTTTAATGACCGAATTCCTTGTCCACTTCTTGTAGCCCCTCGTGAACATTAGATGCACAAGTCACAGATGGTGTCAAATTCTTTTTTTGAAACATCCCACTTTCCTACTATGTTCAAAAGTTGTAGGAAATATTCTCTCAATGCCCGGAGAAGGATGATTTTCAGGATATCTTTATCCAGGTCACTATGGCCTGATATCTACAATATTTGTTTGAATCATTGCACACAATATTCCATGTCCTCTTCCTCCTTCTGTGAAAAGTTAAAAATATCCTCCTTGATATCACAGGATTTACAGTAGTCCTGGTATTGTTACAAAAAAATTTCTTTCATCACATCCCATGAAGAAATAGTCTTTCCTCCTAAACCCATGAACCATTGCAGGGCTGTCCCTTTTAGGGTAGCAGGAAATATTTTTATTTTTTTATCCTCGATAGACAATTTAAAATTTGAAGAGGAATGTATCAGGGTCTTCAGAAGAAAGCCATGAAAATTAGGCAGAGCCATTAAATGAATGGGCTTCATCGGTACATCACCTTTAATGTTTCCAATTGGAAAATCAATAGAAGAACTTGCAGGTGCCATAAACACTCTGTAATACTCACCTAGGATTTCAACTGGTTCTGTGACTGGTACTTGGTGTGATTCGACTATAGGAGATTTCATTGCACTCCGCTGGTCCCTTGGTGATGCAAAATCCCTTAATAAATCTCTTTCAAAATTGGAATTCCTTAGTTCAACTGTAGGAGGCTTTACAACACTCCCTTGCTCTCGTGGTGATGAATTTAACCCTTTCGGTGGTTCTTCTTTCCAATGGGAATTTCTTAGTTCTTCTGAACCTCTACATGCTATTTCTTCCCCTTCTGTTGACAGCAAGCATGTCTCCTCCACTAATACCTTATTTATTTATTCTTTTGCCGTCAGAAGAACTTCCTCTGGTACTGTGGATGGCACTAGTTGTTCAACCAATTTCCCTTCAAACTTCCTCTGAACCCTTACCCTGATAACAACACGAGAGGATGGTTCAAATTTATCCCTCTCAATGATCTCCTGGATATATGTATTCCTCCCCAAATCCTGTCCTTTCTTTGGGGGTCTTCCTCTACCCCTCTTATTCATATCTTTATTCATACAATTGGTGAGAAGAATTCATCAAAATAGAAAAAGCGCTCAGGACTTGGAGCAGGATAGATAGCTACCTCCCCAGGACGAGAGAGTAGGTTCAAACAAAAAGTAAAATAAACTAAAAGAAAATAAAATTTCAGGACCTTAATTAGAGTAATCAAATACCCTCCATGGGAGGAGAAGTTGGCCATTTTAGAAAAATAATCAAAAAGCAAAAAAACTGAATACTATGCTCAAGACTTAGAGCAGGGTAACAAATAACCTCCCTAAGATGAGAGATCAATTCTAATGAAAAATCAAAGCAAAGAAAAATAACACACTATGCTAGGGACTTAGAGCAGGGTAATGGATGCCCTCCCCAAGACAGGAGATTAGTTCTAATGAAAAATCAAAGAAAAGAAAAACAACACACTACGCTCAGGTATTAGAGTCGGGTAATGGATGCCCTCCCCAAGACAAGAGATCAGTTCTAAAGAAAAAAATAAAAGGAAGAAAAACACAAAACACTATGCTTAGGAATTGAAGTTAGGTAACAAATTCCCTCCCTAAGATGAGAGATCAACCCTTATATCAATTACAGATCGTGTTCTTGCACATTGTTAGCCTTCCCTGGCAACGACGCCAAAATGTTGGTGTGCAGATGTGAAAAAATATTCAAACCTTTTTTCCACATAAATTATCAACCCGAGGGCATTAGTTATTTCAAGACTAACGTGAACAGTATATGCAATAGCAATCACATAACCTTCTATTGAATCACATGCTTTAATTAATGAACAAGAAAACTACTGTAACAACAATTAAAATGGATTGCAGAATTAAAAAGGAATTCACAGCAATTGTAGAATTATACTGGAACAATAGTAATGATAAAAAATAAAAATATAAAATCAACAAAAGAAAGATAACTCAACACCTGACCAGAAGAGTGGGCCCAACTCTCTGATCAGGGCTATGGAAACTCACAATTTACAGATGAAACAACAAAATAATGTGCATTCAATTAATTGGAAAATGATTCTATTACAAAATCTATATCTTCTTGCTTAACCCCGATTCATAGTCTGAAGGCCCTCTTTATAAAAATTTCAAGAAAATCATGGATTTACTTTAACAACTACATATCTACAATTATACATCTATTACAACAATAAACTAGTTTCCAAAAGGAAACCATGAAAAGCCTGAAGTATCGTTGGGGTAAAACGAAGTCTATTGCGCTGTAGCAGTAGGTAAAGATAGCGCTGGAAATTAGGAGCTGCTCCATGGCTCACAGCTGTAATCCATTTTCTTTTACCAAATTTGTAAAAATATCGGAGTTAAGGCTTGCAAAGATAAAACCTCCATGACAATTAATTCATTAATCAAATATTCCATGTAAGATAGTGAAAAGGTGTTTACCTCATGTATTTTAGAACAATTAATGATGCAAAGAGATAGAAATATGGGTGAAAATGGGAGAGAAAAGTATACAAATTCGATACCAAACACTTATAAAAGTTAAGTGAAGAGTTATCGCTGAATACTATATAGTAAAAAATCTAAGATGCAGGTTTCTCCCATGTCCTCAACTCTTTGACCCTCAATGTTCGCAAAGTCCTTAAGGTGAAAAAGAGGGCTTCGTTTGATCAAAGCCAATTTGATGTAGGATCTAGCTATTCCAAGTTTAGGTCAATAGCCCAATGATCCAAACCTGTCATTATCATGAAACATTAAAATTTTAACTAAACTTTTAATCAATTCTACCAATTCAAGTGTTTAAGATTTAGATAAACTGAGCTGAGTCTTGTGTTTCTTGATGTCTCACCTTGGATTTTCCTATTGCAAAGTTAAATAGTGCAGTGGACTGATACAAGGTTATTTAAGTGCTTTTGTCTTAATAACATAATTGGTTGTGCTTATTGGCATGTATTTTCTTAAACATGCTCCAATTTCACCCACAACTTGAAGCATTGTAGTTATGGCTCAAGATTTGAATGGAAAATATTTTAAGATTTGGCACATCATCGCCAAAAATTTTCCACCAAAGATCTAGCAAGGTGGCAAGGTTAAAATCTACTCATAAGCATGTAAGAGGGGAATGTAATTGGCATACACTTGGCCACCTCGTCATTATATCTTCTTTTGATGGCCTCCTAGGTGAGATCCACCACCTTATAAATGTAACCCTCAGTGGGTTTTTCAACATCAACCATCATGAAAGATTGAAGTCATTGTGAAACATTAAAATTTTGGTATAAATAAATTTTGAAAATTAAATGAAGTTTGACTTTGAAGGTGAGCATTGAAAAAGTTTAAGACCTAAGTACCTAAGAACTTTGGCAAGTGACCCTATCATAGAAAGAATCTCTTCAGCGTCATCCTAGAAACCATCACTAAACAAAATAGCAATAATTAAAATGTGTTCATGTATTTTTCCATGTCTCTTGATGACATCCACTCAAGTCCCAAACATATCCTATTGAGATTTACCCTTTTTTCAACCATGAATTGCAAAGAGATGAATTTTTTTCAAATTTTGGTCACCGTAGGACAAACAAGTTCCTTCCCTTCAATGAATATTGTTCTGTTGTTGAGGTCATTTGTTTGATTGTAAATTTATTTGGTTATGGATTTTTCCTTATACATAACGTTTTGTATCTAGGTAATTCTTGCAATGCCTCAAGCATTAAATCTATGAAATGTGTAGCACAAGAGTTCCAAAATATGGAGGGATTGCTAAGCTCAAAAAGTTTAGTAGCAGCCATATAATTAGTTGCATTGTTGTTAAAAATTTGTGCAACGTTTTCTTTTCCCACTTCCTAAACAACTTTCATCATTTCAAAATTTAGTTGGGCAGTATTAACTTTGTTTGAGGCATCTACTTATTTGAAAAACATTATTTCCTTGGGAATAGATATGGGGAAATTTATCAAGGTTCTGTTCGTTTGATATATCCATCCATCAATCATCATGGTGCACTTTGTTTCTGCCCATGATGAAAAGAACTTATCTAGTATATATCATCAACATTTTCTAACAGAAAATTTGTCCTAAGGCTCCCACATGTAGGGGCTCTCAACCTAGATTTACAATAGTGGCTGCATCAATCATACACTAGGAGTGAGGAATTTTGGCACAATTGTATTGTGCCCAAGAAATTAGTTCCATAATATGAAGTGGCTTATTGGTCTCCGTAGGCTATAGTCTTTTTTAAAGGGGAAAACCTAAAATACCCAATGTTCGGGAAATGAAGGGCAATCTTTCAAGAAACTTGGCAAAGAAACCAAATTTGGAGTTTTGAGTGAACCTCAATCAGTTAAGGAGAAAATCCCTTCAAAGAAATCTATAAATAAAAGAGGTCTAGATTGTTAATTTTAGGCAACTAGGTCCAAACTCCATGTTGCACTACTCATATGATTATGGTCATATTTTTTTTGGATTCCTCTTTCGGAGAGGTGCAAGATTGATCTAAAGATCATCTTATTTAGATTAGAAGAAAATTTATTTTGAATTTATTTTCCACAGGTGCAAGGTTGGCCAGATTTTTAATGTAGGCTCACATGCCTAATAGATGATTCACACACCCTCATTGATGGATATAAATTGGAGAGACTTGGAGGTCATCTGCTCATCATCTCATCACACGTTCTCTCATTCTGATATGATTAGTTCGATAGCCTTTATATGCCTTTTTCCCCTCACATGTGTGGAGCGAAGCTTCTATTTTTTGTGGATCTATTTAGGGCTTGTTGCTGCAGCATTGACGAACGTTGACAGTGGTCAACCCTATGTCGTTTGACCTCAATATTTTGCCAAAATTATGATTTTAGGAGGTCGTACTACTAGGCACTAAAATCGAGGAAGAGTTGTTTGATCGAAGCCCTAGCATTGAATTTTCTGTTGTTTCCTGTGTTGACTTTGGGTTGACCAACGTTGACTTGTGATGATCTGTCTTTGAGGGCTATGGGTGTGACACATGAAGGATTGGCTAACCAAGAAAGACTTTTCTAGCTGAAGCATCCTTTTGACTGCTACAATGCAACAATATCTCATACCTTTGTTGGACAAAAGGAAGTTTAAATTTGATCTATATTTGGCTTATCTTATGTTGATCTATTATTGTGTTCTATCAACATTCGACTTTCATGTTTATGTGATTGCTATATTGTATTGGGCCTAAGAAGTATTGAAGTAAAATTGCATCAAGCATAGAACACCATGGTTATCTAAATTTAACATGGTATCAAATTTGAGGTTAAGACAAACTCCAAAATTCCAAGCTAGTGTTAAAAGAAATCATTGAAGGAAAGAATACTATCAAGGAGAAATGGCCTCCTGTGATCTATAAGGGTTTCAAGGTTGATGATAAATTCATTGATAAGTCTGATTATCATGCATGGAAGATGTCCTTGGATTTTGTGCTAGAAGATCAGGATGTCATGGACTATGTGTAGGGGAAGATTCATTAGCCTCCATCAAATGCAGTTGCTGCCAAGAAGACAAAGTATAGAAAAGGGAAAATCAAATAAAATATGATTATCTGAGGTTATATTCATAAAGACTTGGTTTCTTACATTTATGACCTAAAGACATCTAAGGAGATGTATGATAACCTGGTGAGCATGTTCAAGGCTAGAAATCTAATCAAATCCTTTTCTTCAAGAATCAATTGAAGAATATCAGGAAGGGCAAGGATAAATCAATTCAATCCTATTTTATGAGGGTCACTGAAATTCGGAATAACCTTGTAGCTATTGGGAAAGCAATATCTGATTGAGAGATGGTTATTATTGTGCTTGGAGGTCTTCCCCATGATTGGCATGTCTTTAATATCATTATTCCTAATAATAATGTGATTCCTAATTTTGATGAAATATTGATGAGATGCATTCAAGAGGAAACAATAATGATGGAGTATGCCTTTAATGGAAATGGAAGTGACCCTACTACCTTCGCCACTCATGCAAAGAAAAAGAACCATGGTGGCCCAAGAAATAAAAACCATGGTAGAGAGGGGCCCAAAGGAAGGAATGGAAGATGTTACACTTGTAACAAGACTGGTCACTATGTAAGAGAGTGCCCTAATATAAGGGACTCTCCCAGGGATAATGACAACATAAAATCGAGAGGGAATAGTTGTCCTCACCAAGTGCTATCTATATTTCGCCAAGGCTTGCAACATGGCGAATATCTCCTTGTCATAAATGAAGTTGGTCATGGGGTAGAAAATTTCTACTCTCAAAGGCTATGGGGTGGCCTCCCTGTGTCAACATGACCTCCCTTACCTGAAGCATCACACTCCAATACAAACGGTCGACTGAAATCAAGAAAAGCCAAAACATAGCAACTTCTTATCACCTTCTTTCAATTCTCAAATGCCTCTTGTGCTACCTATGTCCAGTCAAAAGGCCCCTTCTTCCAAAAGTCCATGAGGGGTGCTACAAGTTGTGAGAATCCTCTCATGAATATATTGTAGTACATAAAAATGCCCATGAACCACCTCATCTCAGTCACATTCCTGGGTGTTTTCCAATCCAAAATGGCCTTGACCTTCTCCTAGTATAACTTTACTCTGTCCTTTGGGCCAATCACATGCCCAAGGTACAACATCTCTGTCAATCCAAACTCACAATTGGAAATCTTCGCTTACAGTTGTTTCTCCTCTAGTATGTGACATACTACCTGCAAATGTTGAAGGTTCTCCTCCCATGTCTGGTTATAGATGAGTATGTCATCAAAGAAGACAAGGACAAAGCACCGCAAATACCCAGGAAATACATGGTTCATACAAGATTGAATGCAGCCTGAGCGTTGGTTAGCTCGAAGGGCATCACCAAGAACTCAAAATTTTCATAGTGGAAATGAAAGGCAGTCTTAGGGATGTCCTTCTCCCTAACCCGAGTCTGGTGGTACCCCAAGTGCAGATCTATCTTACAGAATTATTTTACTCCTCTAAGCTCGTCCATCAACTCATCAATGCAGGGAATAAGGTACATGTTCTTCAATGTATTCTTATGGAGGACCTTGTAGTCAATGCACATGTGGAGTGTCACATACTTCTTATTCACCTACTCCACAGAAGAAGCAAAGGGACTCGAATTGGGCCTGATGTGCTCCAATATTAGAAACTCCCTAATGGACCTCTCAATCTCATCTCGATATGCTTTGGGGTGCCTATACAAGGTTTTGATAACTGCATGCACTCCCTCCTCTTACTCGATAGTGTGTTCGAACCCTCAGCTTGGTGGCATGCCTAAAGGGATATCCCCAAAAAACCCTTGATGCCTCTCCAATTAGGCTTGTATGCCTGGGAGCATTGGCCGTGGCCGGGCCCCTGTCTCTGAAACCCTCAACTAAACTGCCCATTCTATGTCCCCATGGCATAGATCTACCTCCATCTAGTGTGTTGAAACTGTCTGGGGTGGTAAAGTGTGCATCCCCCTAAAAAATACTAGCTTCCCATATGGCCCGAAAAACTCCATATCTAACTTCTGCTAGTGAGTGGAGACCCTCCAAAATGAGTATAACCACTAGACACCCAACACCATGTTGGTCTCTGGGACATCAACTACAAAAAAGTGATCAGTAACCAAGTAGTTCCTCATCATCACAGTCAACCTCGGATCATACTTCGTGCACTATAGGTCTGGTCTCTTGGCACCAAAAAGAACCCCTCCTCGAATGTCTCTGTCTGGATTCCCCTACAATCCACCATCTTGGAATCAAGAAATTTGTGTGTGGCCTCACTGTCTACCTGAATTGAAACCTGTTGCCCCTATACCATCCCCCTAGTCCTTAGTTTCAAATACTTCAGAACTCCACGAAGTGAAGGAAGAACTCCCCTTGATGGGGAAAACGGTCCCCCTCTAAGTGGTGGTGGTGGTGCTCCCCCTGATGATGGTCCTCCCTAATCTCCTAGATCTACTCGAACCTCAAACTCCTCAACTAACTCACTATCTGAATACACCTCAATGTATTGGGCCTTTCCCTTGTTGCACGTATGCCCAAGTGCCTAGGGTTATTGGCATGCAAATCACAACTTCCTCCTCATAAGGTCCCTCTGGGTCTCCTTGTCCATCTGACCATGTCGTCCATCCCTCTAGGGTGGTATAGTGTCTTGGTTCCCCTGTTGTGTAGTGGGCCTAGTGGGGACAAAGGCCCAAGTCTTGGGCACAACGTCAATCATATATAGCATCCTGGTGATATCATACATCAAATATGTGGGTTTATAGGCCCTCACCCAAGCATGCAATGGCTCTACTAGACACTCGAAAAATAGCATGATTAACCGAGCCTATGAAATGCTAGTCACCACGACTGCTTGTCCCTAAAACTCCCTAATGTATTCCTTTTCAATGTTCCTCTTAAACCTCTCCAATAGCCTTCGGGGGAACTTTCTGTAAGAAGTGATGTGAATATGTCCCAACATGATTAGCCCATGGTACCACCACTTTTGGGCATCCCCTTCCAAATTAAGGGTAGAAAATCAAATAACATCAGTCTCCCGCATGGATTTCAAGTGGAAGTATGTATCTAGCTTCTCAACCCAAGCCCTAGCATCCAATTGTTCCAGTGCAAGAACTCTAGAGAAGTTGACAATTATTATTGCTAATGTCTTTTCCATAATTTTGTGTAATCAAATTTTAAAATATTACTCTTGCAGGTATAGAAGAGGATACTAATCTGGAGCACTGATTAGCCAAAATATGCATTTATTAGTTTCCAAAATTACTTCCATTTCAATAAATTTCATCCCATGTCTTTCTAAGAGGTGGGGTAAACTCTACGTTCCAAAATGGTCATGATGTAAACAAACATTTGTCACCAATTTTATTTTTTCTGTATCCTTTCTCCCTGATATACATCAATGAATTTAGGTTCAACATTGCAACCACTATTGAAAATTTGGTGAAATGGAAACCTCTCATTTCAAGTCTCTCTAGTTTTAATAATCCATTTGAAAGTTCAAGGAGATCTTAGTCATATTCTCCATAAAACCTAAGAGAATACACCTTCTCTTTGCATTGTTTTTCCCAATATAACCAAGTCTTGTATATGTAAATTTCCTAGGCCTTAAGTACAAGTCAAATATGTTCACATTTCCACACCCATTTAATAGATATATGACTCCATTATCAAGTGGAAAATGAATGATTTGTTATTGTTTATCCAAAAAAACAAAACGGAGGTCCCTAATATCTTTTACAACATTATTCAATGGTCATCAATTCCAAGTTGTGTATGTTTGTAACATAAACAACAATAAACTCTAAATTTAGGCAACCTTGGCTATGGTAGAAATCCCTCTATTAAAAAACTAAACTTTGCTCACCATCTTCAACTTATTCTTCTCCATACTCTACTCTCATCATGCTTAACCTTTGCAGAAAATAAAAACAACTTTTAAACCTTTGTTTCCATTTCCATTTCTTATATCTTGAACTTCAAGACTAGTGCAAAAACTATGTAACTCATAATGATTTTCTATGTTCAAATATGTCAATTGTAATGAGAATTTCTTTTGGGCTATTTTACTGCAGTTGGTAATATAAACTAATTTTAGATTTTTGCTATGTCTAGTATATCCACTATTATCAACATCAATCAATAATAGTTTAAGAGTAACATTCTTGCAGTGCACAAATGGTTTTCATATTCAGTGTCTCCATATTCTTCAACTCTTGTGGAAGTGCATTGCAACAGGGGAAACTAATATTATTTATCCTGATGGAATTTTTTTTCCAGAATATTTTCGGATCTCTTCCGTTTCTAGCATAAAATTTCTTCTGGTTTGGCCATTAATTTACATATATATGATACCTTTATATCAGTGTTGACCTTATATATTTCATTTATCCTCTAACAGAATTACTCAATCACTAATACCATCGTAGCAAACCAAAAGAGGGAATCAATATTTCTCCTTTCCACAAAATTAATCATCACCTTATATAGAAAAAGTTACATTTCCTTTATCTCCACTAGCTGATGTAGAATGAGTGGGTGTAGAGTGGGTATTATGGCTTGTGGAAATTTCCATTAACAATCAAACTAGCCCCTTCAATTTATTTTCCAAATAAGAAAATGGTTGTAGAGGACAAAAGTATTGTTGACTAAAATAGTGATCAACCGTTGTTTTAAGCAGCAGAAATCAGATTGACCAAGTGCAAAAGAGTGTAAGAATTAATTAAAAATAAAATTTTGTTTCTTACATTGTCCATTTGAAGTGACTCTTTGAGAGTCTGAAATTCTCATGTTGAGCTTTATATGGTTGGAAGAGAATGAAGTCATATAAGACTAAGAAAGAATCAGAGATAAAGGTTGGCAGAAATCTTGCAAAAAGTGATGGCATGATGACAGTAATATGGAAATAAGGTAGTGAATGTATTCTTGACTTAAATATAGTGACATTGGGGCATGGCAAGCCAAATCCGTGGGATGTTAACCTTTTGACTATGTTGACTAAGGAATAGTGTCCAGTATGACAATAGGGCTTTGTCAATATGATGTGGCATAATAACCTCCAGAGAGTGGATGTAAATCACAAGATGAGAAACCAGAAAACAGATTAGAACACAAGCTTTAGATCTCATAAAGAAAATGGAATGATGCATATAGAAGAGAACTGTCCCTGAAGTACAAAATAAAATAACAAAAAAAAAGTGCACCTTCAACTCTTTCCATCTAACTGGGTATGTCTATATCCAAATATTTGAAAGGATACAAAGAAAAGAAGTGAATGAATTAAGAAAAGGCATTCTGTCATTATGATTCTATCCAAGCCTTCATTTGCAGGCTCCACCAAGGAAAGGAAATGGCTGCAGCTATTAATCCTGAGCTACAGTTGATGACAGTCTTCTAAAAGTTCAAAGGAAGTAGAAATATTTCATAAAACTATGAAATGCTATATATCAACTCCTATTCATACATAAATAGTTGAACGAATTAATATCTCCTCTTTCCCATTGATTATTTTAAGAAAATTGTCCATGTAGTGAGGACTGATAACTAGTTCCTAATGTCTCATTGGGAAAAATCTCTTTTCAAATATTTAGAGGGAGCTATAATTCAGGGGGAGCTGATGTTTTGTTTAGCTTTAAGCATAATTTTTTGATCTAGAAATTTTGTAGGTACTCTAAGGTACTGAAGCACAAGTATGATGAATAGTAAAGCTATAATTCATCTTAATTTATAAGACTGAAGTCTGGAAGCTTTGTTTAGGCTATACATCGAAATCAGTCAACCATGTATTTTGGCTAGGCAATAGTATCCATAATAAATGAATAAATGAGAACATAGTTGATATAAATCATCCAAGCACCTCCTAGGCATGTCATCGACATAATAGGAATTACTTCTATAATCATATTTTCTTGTGCTTTGTCCTAGTTACCCAGGCATCCTCGAGGAATGAGATTCAAAGGATATTTTATCTACATTAAAATATTCATAATCAAAAGAGCATAATAATAGTAAGTGCTAGTGATTAGCCAATACATAGTTTAATCAGTGCTCAAGGATGAGTTGTTTTATCATAAACATAACATAAAAAGGGTTATAGGTACCCACTACCATTTGTATAGAGAGTGTGCAGTGCAGAGATAATACAATGTAAACAGAGCACCAACAAATTAAAACATATGTGACTATTGTAACGATATCTAATTCCTGTGAATATAGACTACAAAACGATGCAATTCTAGGTTGGTTCTTGTAATTTACACAATATACAAGTAATGAATTAAAACTAGTGATCTATAATTGAAAGAATGGGCTAGATGCCAGCCAACAATGCTATGGAATTTATTTCAGTGCTCTAGGTGTCAACCAAAATTAAATCATGGTAGTAGAATTAATTCATACAAGAGCTAGTCAATCATATGAAAATAATGTTGACACAACAATTAATCCCATAGATAACAGAATTTTCCCTAGAGAAAATGCAATGGAAAAGCTCTAGCATCAAATGGATTTGCTCAGGATTTATTCTCAACAACTGAATTACAATGGTCATTTGGCTATTTGGAGGACTACAAATCAATGTCATCACACTCTTCTCAGACTCACGAGTCTTGCCAAATCACCACTGTAAAAAATTTACTCCCCCATACTCCTCTAAAACTCCTCATGACTATCAGATGGGTGGACATATTAGAGGAGTATAAATATCATCAACTTTATTGTGGATTTCCCAAAAGGAACCTTGTTCTTGCAATCTGTCAATGCATCCTCGCATGTAAAGGATGCAAATATGATATATTCATCTTTGGATGATGTTGTGGAAGAAGTTTAAGTTAAATATATTGTCCAAGTAATCATAGATTCCAATAATGATATTCTATTGTAAATAATATGGAGCTCACCAAATTATATCCTATTGCAAATAAAATGGAGCTCAAATCAATGTAGCATTTTCTCCCTCAATTTTTATTCATGGTTGAATTGATAAGGAAAACCCTCTAATCCTAATTGAACATCTTTTAAGAGGAGAAAGTGAAGGTACAAGCAAGTTTGTGTGAGGCTTCCAACATCCCTCTCTTTTCTTTTGTATGCTTGTAGTATTATGATAGAGTGGTTATGCTTATGGTGTTATGATAGGGTGCCTACTATTTTTATTGCTGGAAAGGGAAATTTTCTACTAGGGCTTTCAGATAACTAGGGTTTCAATTTTTTTTACTAAACAAATAATCCAATCAGTGGTACAATATAGTAAAAAAATACCATTGTTTCAAAATAACATTCAACAATATTTCAACAATCGAAAAATTCCAATAATATCTAGGTTCACAGCTTCAGTACAATGAGTTCCACAGGCTTAAATATTGTGCACATAAAATTGAACTATACTGGTCCACACTTTGAAACTATTCTATTACCACTATCTAGAATAAACCCAAGCGAACGTCCCATCAACCAGTTCAATTGATAACAAAAGATCAAATTAATACACAACTTCCTAAGTGGCCCAGGTCCGCACTCCAATAAGCTTCCTAAGTGGCTCAGGTCTGCAATCCAATAAGCTCAAGTCTGCTGCAAAAATACCCTACGTGCCTCCACAAATTCCCTATTGCGTTATTGCAGGTCCACATTGGGATATGTCCTTTGTGCTACCACATAATCTTTATTATTTTGTTACGGATCCACACCTTCCATCAGGGGTTCCAGATCGTGGATTTTCAAATTCAGAATATACTACAAAGACTTCCAATGAAGAATGATATGCCACAGAAACCACAAGTTCGCTTCTCCTACAAGTATCTCTATCTGATATGCCTTGGTTCGTATGACCTCCTCATTGTTTTTCCATGATCTTGGGTCTAGAGTAGAATATTAAAATCTCTCACACTACCAAACCAAGAATCACAATGATCCTACTTTGTACAATGAACTATAAACAATAGTAAATCTACTAGTTCACAAAATATGGACAATTTTTTACAATTTCGACCCAACTTCATTATATTAATCAAACTAAATAATGCAATAGTCTAGGGCTCCCGTACCAGGGATAATAGCTCCCATACATCCATCAGTAGAAGAATACAAAACTAGGGCTTGGTGTCATTCCATCAACAACCAATCTTCCCTCAACAAGATAATCTGACCATATGATTGATGTAGTCGACTCTCTTAGCTCTTCTAGGTCATACCCTGTAACTGCCCGGTCCTGCTTAGGGACTTCAGCCCACTATGGTCTTCCCATGCTTCTCTAATGAAGACCAACATAAGGCACAAAGGACTAGCACCTATCACTACAAGATGTCCATTTCCCACAATGAACAAGGGCTAGAGGAATGTCCATCATATGTTGTAGAAGTGCTTCTCCACACACAAGTCTAGGGTCACACAAACTGCTCCTAGTGGATCAGACTCATGAGCTCAACAACTGCCACTCTAGCAACCACCCAGGTCCATGAAGATGGTGCACATCAGGCTCCAACTTGTGCATTATCACATTTTCCTCCACTGGACCATAAATTCCCAATCCCATGTCCACACTTGGTCCACTCTCACACTTCCCTCCAACAGACCAAGAGTGACCAATCCTGCTGTAGAATTTTCTCCTAGTTAGGGCTTCCAAATCCTATGGATACCCTTCCACATGGTTGTTAACACAATTCTCGATCAATCCTCTCCTAGGACACCCATCCACTATCATCCAACCATCAACCAAGGTGACATCTACAACTCCCTACTAATTTCACCTTGCCTTGGGATCTATGTATGTATAAGTTTGGTTGGGGCATACACAACAACCCCAAATCCCTACAAAAATCATTGTATCTCTTTATCCAATTTGGCTTCTACCTACATTTTCCATGCAAGGCTCCTTAAGAACTGTACTTGGCCTTGGAAAACTTCACAAGACACTGTCCTATACTCTACCCAAAACAACAACACAAAAAAGTCCCATAGCACAACAATATACCATTATTTGGGTTGCATTTCCTTCTCCTAGGTCTAACTTGAAAAGCATCACCATTATGCCTCTCATCATCATGCCATTTATGCCAAGGTATAATTTTAAAAACACATATCTTTTCCTATAACTAATTCAGCATGGTAGTCATTACAAGTTATGGGCTATGGTCACTACCCTCGTATTGAAAGGAGTACAGGATTTTCTGTGTTCACCTTAATTTCACACATATTAATGCATATGAATATTTCAAATTTTAAGCTCGCATGGTTGTAACTATTTGATAGGAAAACATTTTTCTATTTTGAGCATCATTTCCCCATGGAGTGTTTTTTGTATCTTCACGCATTCATCTTTTATAGGAATAGTTTATCCACAATTTTAGGAAAACGTTTTTCTATTCTAAGCATCATTTCTCCATGGAATGTTTTATGTAGCTTCACACATTCATGTTTTATAGGAATAGTTTATCCACAATTTTAATTTCTTTGTGCTTTCAAATATTGTTAAATATTTTTATTCTTAAGTGTTTTAATTCTATGACTAATGCAACTGCTTTATTATGTTGAGGAAAATATATCCAAGTATGTATCCATGGAATGAAGAAATAGAAATAAGCAATCTTATCTTATATGTAGAATTTTTTCTTTCAAATTATCTAGTGTTGTGTTCACTATTAATTTGAAAAGGGATATTCCATGGGCAACTGAAACAAAGATGAATTTTATTGATAATGTATTAGCAGATTTATAAAATAAAAATAGGTGGTCAATTTTATGTACTCTTGAATATATTTCAAAAATTGATTGGCATTGCACGAAGTTGAAAATAGTTAGGTGTATTAGTGCAGAGCATAAGAACATATTGAGTTTAATGGCACAATTGACACCATGGAAGAAGCTTTGGAACAAGTGGTGGAGTATATGGTGGCTGAGAAAAGGGTTGCAACACTATATATGCATTTGGAAAAGACCCATAAGAAATGGTGGGTAAGCACATCAAATCACGTTGCATTCATGGCATGATATGATAGAGGCACTAAATGATAAAGTTCTACCATAAATTGGGGCTCCACTAACTAATGACATTTTGGAATGGAGTTCTGTCAACCAGACCCTACAATTCAATGGTACTTACAATCCAATGGGCCACATGTATTACTACAAAGTCATTAGGATATATAGGAGGTTCCTATTTAAATATGGTTTCATAATTTTATACGCACCTTAGAGCCATTTCCAAAGAAGTGATATTCTGAGGTAAAAATGCTATGGCAAACAACTAGCTAGGTTGAATTATGAGAAAGGTTATACAACACTTTATTTAACTTTACAAGGAGGAGGCATAGATTGCAAGGTTGATAGAGTGCATTTTGTGTTTCCCATATATGGACCATCCACAAAGTCTAATAATATGTTCCACAAAGGAGTACCCCGTAGAGGAACTTTGGCATCTGCGGTATAAATAAACTGATACCCTTTTCAAACTATTGATAATGTGATAGGTGGTATTTCTTTGGAAATGACAAGTATTGGTCTCCTTCTTGTTCTGTCAGATGTTAATAGTGTATAGGAAGGTGGTGGAAATAATGGGGAATAAGATATATCTACATTCTATTTAAAGGATCATTTTTAAACAAGGAATGTGTTGTAGTGTAATGAAATCTGCCTGTAAGGATCATTTTATTTCCAACCCTACAATGGTTGGTCTAATTACATCTTTGGGAGAGTGAATGAGGAACACCGAAAAGAATGCAAACGCAATATTTGATACAAAATCCATTCGAATACCAAGCCACTCATACGCACCAACATTGTGGAGAGTATATCTAATATATGTATCAGTCAATTCAGCAGGGATAATTTTTTCTGTAGCTTTTGGAAGTATATTGATTTTTGTAGATGTCTGGAGTATACATATCTAACTATATCTCGCATGCATATCAATCAACTCAAGAATTATCAAAGGTTGCAAGTGCCAAAATACTTATCCCCGCTATAAAAGGCACTTGTATAAGAATCATGTACAAAAAGTAGAAACAAAGACAAATGTGGGTGCAACAGAGAAAAAAAAAATTCTGATAGTTGATGCATAAACATATTTTTTTAGCCAACCACATTATTCATGCCTCAAAATTTCTAGCTTCCAAAGAAATATTGTCTCCCAAGCCTGCATATCGAGTTTGATAAAAGCCAATGGAACACATGAACATTTACTTTAGCATTGACTTCATATTTTCATATAACTAATATACATTTCAGTGTAGTCTCAGAAGTCCGCTTAGGGACATCATTAATCAATTTCCACACACGTTTGTTTGCACCATTAATCCTTACAAGGGTATTTGTTGTTGGTTCACCATTTCTGTGGAAAATCCCCCATACCTTTCCATGACAACATTCTCTTTTGAGCTTGATGCTTGTGATTTTGTAGAAATTCTTGTGTTGCTAATAGATTTTAGTCAATTTGGAGCCAATTCCCCAATCGAGGAGGGGCTTGGAAACATCCAACAATGTCTTCTTATTCTTCCTATTTTTCTTGACCACTATGCCTTCCCCTACAGCGGGCTTAGCAACAGAAGCACTAAAACCTCTCTGTAGAACTTTGCATGCCCACATCAACGTTGTTTTTCTTTCCATACCTTTGATATCCCTCGACACACACAATGTCCCTTCCTCCCTTTCAATCTTGCCTGGCACTACTCGAAATCATATTCCACAAGAAAAACCCCTTAAAACCTTTAGTGTAGCTTAATTTTTTTGTCATATGTTTTGTTGATCTATGAAACCTTCCAAGAAACAATCATTTTATTTTTCCTCTTTACCAAAAAGTAGAGAACTAATGCTCTTCGTGGCAAGAAAACTCCTCCTATGGAGGTGCATCTACTCCTTCAGTGGATTCAACCCCTCAATCGCTTTCATTACATATGAAAAGTGGATTCAATCTCTCAACCACTATAACTTTACCACCTCATATTTTATATGAATAGACAATACCTTTGATGTTAAAAACATACTGAGCTATTTAGATGTCCAAGAATGGGAAGGGGAAGGAATTGGATACCACAAATGTCTAGGAACATGATGGGGAAGGATTTGGATACCAACTAAAATATATGTGATTAAAAATAATAATAATAAAGGATTTCATTGGTCATTCTCTAGAGAGCGCATTAAGGAATTCCCAAAAAAAAATTCCCTTGCTCTCTTGTTTTAGTTATGAGTAATGAGAAGCACCATTAGCATAGGGAAGGAGGGAACTTGTTATATTTTCTACCAAATGGTATCTCAAATATAAGCGCTTTTCGTGCTTTCTAGAAGAGAAACATATTCACTCTGTTGTTGAAAAATCCATGTGCGATATTAGTGTATTTGATCAATTTCTCTCAGACCAAAGCAACTAAGAAGCCCAAAAATATTTATGTGCAATGGTTTTGATAACCATGCCAATGCTCATTTATCACCTAAAACAAGCCCTTAACCTAAATTTGATGCCATCGCAGAAACTTTAAATACTAATGGAAAACAGGAAGGTCCATGTTACGAGAATAAGCCTTGTAAAGAGCACAAAGACAGTTAACGATGCATTGACTTCTTTTGCTGACAATGAGTTGGGAAAAGAAAAAGGGCTTGAAAGACAAGTTTCTACTAACATTGACTCTCCTCATAGGGGAGGGCATTTTGCACGTCATTCAATTATAATGGTATCAGAAAGAAACATACTCATAAGTAAATAAGTTAAGGGTAGGCTGACCTGTGTATGATAATAAGCCAATTTGTTTGATGCAAACTAGAAGATGGATACCTAGAAGAGAATATCCAATCAATTGTTACCCTTTGATATTAATGGGTAATCTATCAATTCATCTCAGCCAGTCCTCCTATATACTTTATCATGCTTCCTTATGCATGTACAAAGGAGTTTCCTCACAAGTTGTTGCATTCTAGTCAACGATGTGCAACATTTAGAAGAATTGCAAACTAAAAATGTTTTTTGGGTGTTGAGAAATGATGGAAAAGTTTCCCGTCCCACATCCTCCCGGATTTCAATTGTTTGATAAGGTACATAAATATGGATATTTCTGTGAGTTTTCTAAGGAATACATGAAAGAACTAGAGAGGTAGTTCCTTTCTCAACAAAAATTAAACAAGAATGGTAGTGAATTTAATGTGTCAAAAGCAAAATTATAGCACCTGGAGGAAATTAATTGTAGGTGGCCTTTATGGCATTCTCCTTGTTGCAGTAAATATATCAACCACTACAAGAAAAAAACACATTGGTGAGGGTCATGCTTGTGGCAGACATTTAAGGTCTGTCACCAATGTCACATATGGTGACGATCATTAAAAAACCGTCACTGTAAGTGTATATAGTGATGGTCCTTTATGGTGCATCACCAAAGACATTTTCAATAACACTTTTGGTGAGGGTCGTTAAAGGCCCATCACTAATTCTCTCTTTGGTGACACTTATAGTGACGAACTTTTAATGACCCTCACCAATGCTCTTTTTGTTTCTTTTGGTGATGGTCAAAAAATTTACGTCATCATTGATCACTAAAAACCGTCACTGTAAGTGTATATAGTGATGGTCCTTTATGGTCCGTCACCAAAGACATTTCACTTTTGGTGAGGGTCGTTAAAGGCCCATCACTAATTCTCTCTTTGGTGACACTTCTAGTGACGAACTTTTAATGACCCTCACCAATGCTCTTTTTGTTACTTTTGGTGACGGTCAAAAAATGTCCATCATCATTGATCACTAAAAACCGTCACTGTAAGTGTATATAGTGATGGTCCTTTATGGTCTGTCACCAAAGACATTTCACTTTTGGTGAGGGTCGTTAAAGGCCCATCACTAATTCTCTCTTTGGTGACATTTCTAGTGACAAACTTTTAATGACCCTGACCAATGCTCTTTTTGTTACTTTTGGTGACGATTAAAAAATGTCCATCATCATTTATCATTCCAATGAGTTTTTTATGATGCTATTTGCCTGTTAATATATTTTTTGTCAAAAGATAACAATTTAATACCATTATTGTGGAGAACTTTTTATAATATGTCCAAGGCCATAATGGTTAGGGTCAGTCAATTTTTTAAGAAGTAATAAGCGTGTATCATTTCCCTCAAGTAATGACTAGTCGAATAGAGATTTCCTATGAGTCAGCACAGGATTCATATCTATTAAGTTTATTATCTAGAAAATTACATTTAGATAAAGTTCCACTATTGTGTGTAGGAAATATATTATTTAATACATAATTGAGCTATGAAAATTCTATTAATGAGAAAGACCTAACAATCCTCGACAATCTGGGCACACCTTAAATTAATGCTTTGGCACACACTAACATTTCTTAGCACCCCACATGTCTTGGAACATCTTTGTACCTAGAACATCTTGTGATGACATTGAAACCCAAGCACATGGTGGCATGGGCTATCACAACATGGAACTCTCCTAGCATGTGTTAACATGCTGCATATAGTCCCTATCATGCCCTGGAACACCTTGGTTGAATGCATTGACATACATTAGCACTTGGCACACAATGCCACTTGGCATGTATTGGTACCTATTATTAGTGTGCCTAGCATGACCCTTTTCAAAAAGATAAATTATTGACTTATTGACCCTCTTATTGGTTCTTCCTTTTGTTGCCTTGACACATATTGATATTCCCTAGCACCCTGTGCCACATCCTTAGCACCTAGCATGTGTTGGTATATCTTGGCACTATTAATTGGCACATGATATAATTAGCACACCCTGGAACTCCCAAGCACACTTTGGGAATTATTAACATGCCTTGATATTCCCTAGCGTGCCTTACCAATGCTTAGCATACCTTGTCACTCCCTCCTTGGCATGACAACTAACATTGACCATTAACACTAGTCTCTGGTAGTACACGTTCCTCATATTCATTAACTTCCATGAATTTTTACCTAGTGCTCCTTTAATGTTTTTTTCCTAGTACTCCTTAACACTCATCAACATGCGTTATCACTCTCTAGCACACCTTAGCACTCTTCAACATTCCCTTCCACTTCATAACATGCATAACACTAGTCCCTGACACATATTGGTGCTTGGCACGTGTTGGTGCTTGGAAAGTCTTAGCATATATGGAATACGTTGAGATGCCTTGGTATGATTTAGCATGGTTTAATATTAAATTTATTTGTGATGATCAATTGTTGGAAAGTAGATGAGAAGCAACAAAGGAATACTTGGCAATTAGAATGCACTAAGACTTTGCACTTGGCACCTATTGTTGCCTAGTGTTAGTGTGCCTAGCATGCCCCTCTTGGAAAAGGTAAATTGATGACTTATTAACCCTCTTATGTGTTCATTTCCTTGTAGTTTAAATTTTTTCTCCCTTTTTTTGTCTTGAAATTCCCTGACACGCATTGACACACCCTTACACATCTTGGCATGCCTTATCACTTGGCACATCTTAGCATGTTTGACATGTATTACCAATATCTGGCACAACAAGGGGGTGAAGAGAGATGTATTCCTAAAGTAGGTCGAGTAAGAGGGCCGAGTAAGGGTTGATAAAGGGAGCTCATGATCATCCTCCAAGAGCAAGATCATCATGTGAGGGTTTAGAAGAATGTTACATACCTTAATGGTCGGTTTGCGCTAGGAAGTAGGATGGAATATTTTTTATTCTCTTCTGGAAAATCAAGGTTAAGAGAGGTTTCTCATGAGAATATGGGCATGTGATTTCAATGGTGTCTTTGTGTGAAGGCCGCATCAAATTTTGAAATGTTGAAATTTACAACAAGAAACAGTGAGATTGGGAACCAGAAAGGACAAAAAAAAGAAGCACCCACACTGGTGAGGAATTTTGATGCACCAGGAGTGAGGAATGTGGGGTGTCTAATTTATTTTTCCCTTAAATAAATTGGACAATAAATTGTAATTTCATCTCATAACAACTTGTGTCAGTTAATTAAGCCCTGATAGTTGAGTTGGCTCAAGAAATTCGAGTTGAGGTTATAATATGAGGCATCTAGAGGGATTCTAATATTTTTGGGGTCCAGTTGAAGTTGATGCATTAGTGGGGTGCAAGTGTAGTTAACTCAATTAAATGAGCTAAAATCAATTTAACTAGTTCTAACTGAGTGATGGGCTAGTGAGAGGTCCAGTGAATTAAATTAGATTTAATTCACAATGAGTGATCAATTAAATAATTGATAATTCACTATTAATAGTTGCATGCATGTAATTTTCGAGGAATACCTAGTTGAGACAGAGGTTAAAGGGAACATAATTATCATTTTTATTCAGAGAAAGTTTCCCACGTGCAATTATAAAGTCATTGGGATGCCATGATGGATTGCACAATCTAGGAAGACTGATTTTCCTAATTAATAAGGAGTTAATTCCCTAGGAATTGCATGAGCAAGGTAGGCTGAAGTAAGGATGAGAATTGGCTAAGTACTAGACCGAGTTTTCCTAGATCAATGGGAGACAATTGATAGAGTGCTGGAGAATCTCATGAGAGATTAAGCATTGCATTGTTTCATGATTCCATGGCTTAATACACAATAGAGATATAGGGGTTTTGATTAGTTGCTTTCCCTAAATACATCATGTTGTTGTGCAATTGATAATTTATTTCTCTTACTTATATATGATTGTGCGATCATGTTTTGTTTCCATAAATTTTAGGAGGGATTTAGTGTCTTGTTTTAGTAGATTACAAGATCAGATTGAATCTCATTGGTTAGATTTTCTACATGGTATCAGAGCAGGAATTTTTTGGGCAGCGAGTTTGTAGAGAATATTTGAATATTTTGGTGTAAATTTTTTGAAAACAAATAGAATATTTGGATTCCTTGTGAAAATCTACCCAAATGGCAAAAAAAAATCGGTCAAATTGGAGCTCAGATGAGGGAGATATCATCGATTTAAAATCAACTCTTTTTTAAAAACAATTTGTAACTTCCAGACAACTACAATGTTCACGATTCAATAACCTATATGCACTTGAGGTACCATATGCATGCAAAGCTTTGAGGAGAAAGGCAGAAGTTAGAGACTTGGTGGTTTAGAGGGAGCATAAATTACCTCTCAACATGCATCCTCATGAGAAGCAATCTCAGAAGGTTGTGGAGTAGTTGCCACAATTGGAGAAGCAGAGAGGAGACCGAGTGGAAGCATCCACTCAAGAAGAGACCTCCATGAGGGGGAAATTTCAAGCTAGATGAGAAGAGGGAGCAACCATACCTCGAGGTGTAAGGTGGGGTTATCTGTAGACATAATCCCAAGATAAGAAATTTGGGCAAGGTCCATTGAGATGGTGTGTCTCATGGATCGAACCTGGCTACGAGGAGCCCACAGTAAAACAGTAGTAGGAAGGATAAGTTAGATTGATGTAGTCAGATGTCAGCATGACAGAAATCATAGTGACAGATGTCAAATACTGGAGCACAAATAGAGTTAGCAATAGTTCAAACGGCACGGATGCAGATGTCAGCAGCAGTGTAGAGAATTCAGTACTAGACAGGTGCAGTAGCTAGCAGCAGTCAGAAGACTTTGATTACAAATGCATTATATTGATTCAGTTGTTCAGAGGCTATTCAGTTTCAGGATTTGCAGGTGTAAACAACACTAGAGAAGTGTAGCATGCAGAACATTCCAAAGGTATCAGATGGGGATATATTGAATTCCTTTCTTGTTGAGAGGGAGTGTTGAAATTTGCAACAAGAAACAATGAAATTGGTGACTAGAAAGGACAAAAAAAATTGCACCCACACTGGTGAGGAATTTTGATGTACCAGGAGTGAGGAATGTGAGGCATCTAATTTATTTTTCCCTTAAATAAATTGGACAATAAATTGTAATTTCATCTCATAACAACCTGCGTCAATTAACTAAGTCATGATGATTGAGTTAGCTCAATAAATTAGATTTAAGGTGACAGAGGTGGATATTGGTGGCCACCCGCCTATTCTACTTGGGCCCTCACCATTGTCTCTTTCAGTTTTTTAGTTTCCTTAATTATAGCACAATTTACTATTTTTGTCATTTTTTCAGGTCTTGAACTTTAGAAACCATTTTGAGGCCCCAAACGATGTTTTTTTTTTTCATTAAAGGGTTGGAAATTTCTTATAAATTGTATTAGAAGTTGTAGTCCTCGGAGAGATCTTTCTAATGAGGTATCATGTGCATTAAACGAAGATCATATGACCAAGTTACGACCCCGGGAAGTTGGCTACCCAACTAACCCCAACGGGGCCCATAAACTCTTGATGTTACATCTCCTCAGGATAGGGTTTTGGTTTTTTAGGGTTTTATCTTATTTTAAATAATAAAAATACCCTTGATCCTTATTGTAACACAGTTCAGAGGAACATAAATATCAGTTGTATTTATAGAAAATTTCCCATGTGCAACTATAAAGTCATTGGGATGCCATGATGGATTGCATAATCAAGGAAGGTTTATTTTTCTAATTAATATGAAAATAATTCCATAGGAATTGCGTGTGAAAGGCAGGCTGAAGGAAGGTTGAGAATTGGCTAAGTACTAGACCGATTTTTCCTAGATTAGTAGGAGACAATTGGCAGAGTGCTGGAGAATCTCAAGAGAGATTAAGCATTGTGTTGTTTCATGATTCCTTGAACTAATACAAAATAGAGATAGAGGGTTTTGAGCATTTGCTTCCCTAGATACATCTTGTGTTGTGCGATTGATAACTTGTTTCTCTTACTTATATGTGATTGTGCGATTGTGTTTTGTTTCCACAAATTGTAGGAAGGATTTGGTATCTTGTTTTAGTACATGATTACAAGATCAGATTGAATCTCTTTGGTTAGATTTTCTACATGAAATAGAAGAGAGGGTTGATACCATCTAATTTCCTTGTGGTGGTTAGTAGGCCGCAGGGTCTATGATAAAGACCAACATAAATGGAGGAGGGCTTGCACTGTAATTTAGATCCATAACAGAAGTCGACGTAGGTGTAATATTGACTGAGTTAACCCTAGTTTGAGGGTCGACATTGAGATCTAAATTTCATGTCAAGATTCAGTCAAAAAAATGCCCAAAATCTATGGATCCATATGAGCTAGGTCGAGTCTCTTGTGGAGGCAAGAGTAGTGTTTTTTCTATGTGTGGATAGGGTTTGTTCTACAACAATTAAAAGTAAATAAGTATAATGCCCTAGTTACGACAATTTTCTAGCATGTTTAGTTCATAAGGTATGACCTTAAGACTGTGAAAAATTTGCGTAGAAGAAGATGGGTTGTGACCCTTAGAGCAAGGTTTATTTCTATAATAAATACCGCAGAATTGGAAGATGGTTTGCAGATTCAGTATGTGTGGAGACAACAGATCCAAAGGAGGGTGGAACCTGAGCAGAAGATTGAACATGCAAAAGAAATGTGCCATATGAAGAATGGATTGACATGCAGAGGAGTTGATTTTGGTGGACTTTCCATAGAGTTTTAGACAAAGATCTGAAGAAACCTATAAACAATTAGTAAATGGACTATTAGTGGCTGATTTCTGACCCTAGTTTAGTCATATACAGATTTTTAGAAGTAGGATAAGAGGAGTAGTTCATATTTGTTCATATATTGGACAAAAAAGATCAAATTGTCGATACACAAGAACAATGATCTTGAGAGGACTCAAACCTTTGTTAGGTGGCAGATTTGAAGAGCCCTAGATGAAGACAATATTGTGGGCCCTAGATCAGTAAAAGGAATTAACTTTGGTTGGGTAGATTGATGGTAGGCCAAGTACAGTTGGAGGGTTGTTAGGTTACTGTCAAAGAAGAGCCCTGACTCTTATTATGGTGAAGGACAACAAAATTGGTAGAAGGGAAGGTGTATAGGGCCTAAGGATGTGCAAACTTTGATGAACTAAAGTAACATTAAAGTGGGCCAACAACCTAGCCCTAGTTCACTATATTGTAGAGGATTGATTCAGTGAGAAGAAGGTAAACCTCCATAGCCCTGGACTTCTCATCTTGGAGCTGTAGTATGGAAAAAGTGGGCATACCAAATAGTTTTTCACAAATGGAATTGTGAACAACTTGTTACCACTCAAACTAGTAGTGGATCTAAAAGGGGTTCCTAAGAGGGCGACTGCTAGGACAAGGGAAACGATGGAGACTTAGCCCATTATCACCACAGCTAAGGCTCCTTTCTCTTCATGGAATTTCACCGATGGGTGGAGTCCCAGTAGTTTAGGAAGTCACTTGTAGAGTATAGGTCAATGAATAGGTGGGAAGTGACCCTCGAAACCCTTTCCCTAAGATAAAATAAAGAGTGGGACTTGCTTTCCTTTTAAGCAAGGGAATTATCTTCTAGGGAGAGAGGAGGAGGATTGAAGGGCTGAGGGAGAAGAATAAGAATTATGAAGGAAGTTCTCAATCCCTAAAATCCTTTGGGAACTTGGATTCCCAAATGGTCCTTCATGAAAGGCCTTCAACACCAAATGGGACCACACGGGGCCAAGTGGACCCAACCTAGGTTCGGGGATGGAATTTAGCAACCAATGATGTTCCTATCCTAGACAAGGTGATGGGAAAGGATCAGATAAGTGCTTTTACTTCGATAGGTCAAATTGATCCTACTAGGTTATATCCTTGGGAACACCTAGGAAAAACTTGATCCTAGAGCTAGGGCTTGAGGTATCTGGAGATTCCACCGTCAGAATTGGCCCAAGTTTTGAGGAGAGTGAGGGCACCCAGCAATGCAGCTGCCTCTAGGAGATAAAAGTTTTCCTCTTTCTAGATTCCTAGGAAATTGTTGCCCTAGGTGACATAATGGGGCTAGACCTAGGGAATGTGAAAATTTCTTAATCTAAGAAACCCTATTGCAATATCTTGATTTAATTCTCCTAATTGAATTAAGTTACAAGTTAATTTCTGAAATATTCAATAAATTAGCGAAGTAAATAGTAAATACAACTAGTAACCTACACATACAGATCAAATACTAAATAACATGCTCATAGACAAAGTGACACAAAGATTTTCTAGACAACTATCCTCGGAAAATCCCCAATGTGGAAAAATCAGTGCAACTAGCTTTGTAGGGTTTTCATTATTATGCAGAATCTAAGTACAACAATCGTGGGCACCAAAACTAGTTCACCCAATAGAGAAATAAAAAAGGCAGCAATATGTTGCTCTGAATCCCTCTACATCAGCCTAAATAACCTGTGTCGACCTCTGCGCTACTCAGTAAGGGCTTGCGTCACACCTGAAGGGCTTACACTACCCCTGCGCTACTGACTGGGCCTACGTCAGCCCTGCGTGGCTCCTGCTGCCTCTGCGCTGCCCCTGTTGGGCTCTGGCTGGACTACGTGGCTCTTGCTGCCCCTATTGCTCTGGCTGGATGGAATGCTTATGTAGAAAAAGCATAGGTAAGAAAGAAGGCACTGGCCAATGGCAACGCATAACAGTCAGAAAAATTGAAGAAATGAAATGAAAATAGATCAATGTCCACAATTAACTAAAATAGCTCAATGGGACTAGAGAGTAAAAGATTTGACAACAACAATAAGTGCTTATAGAATCAACTAAGAGAAAAAAGGAGACTAATTCATGACGTTAAAATGTTGTGTAATTGTTGGCACAGGAAAACTATAGAATTGTTAGAGTAAAACTCTGCAGTTACCATTAGTTGGTGATCATCGATAATCATTTCAGTTCATCAAATACCCTGATGAATGGGCTTTACAAGCTATTTGCATAGACAAACCCCACAGAAGTTGTGTGATGGAAAAATATTCACACTATATTGAAGAAAACACCTACCAAATAAGGATGACATTTCAAATGGGGCAAGAAACAATAGAGAGATAGACATCGAAAAAGTTAAAATGCTAGGGAAAAAGGAAAGCAACTAGGTAGCATGGTAGAAAGCACAACAAAGAAAATTATAAAAATGGAAAACCCTAAAAATTAGCACCCATCCAAACATCACCACAATTTTTTCTTCAACTCTAAATCTCCAAATTCATCAAATTATATCCTGTATTCAAACCTAATCCTCGATGTTAGCCATTCTAAAGATAAGGCTGAGAAATTACTACAAAACCATCACCTACATGTAGTGATCCTATTCTATGACCAGACAACCGACTTTCGTGAAGACATGGAAAGGTAAACACTCTCTTCCAATATTTTCCATACAGCCCAGGTTGAGCAACCACATATACATCACCAATTTTTTCTCTTCAGATTTGTAACTTGGAAGAGCTTTGTCTGACCACCTCCGGGTTGCTCCCAGAGTCACCCATGCAAGCCCTCTCAACATCATCCTCTTTTTGTAGTACCTAATTTGTAATTTAATTGACCATAACAGTTTCTTGATCATGCATGTATTTCAAATATATTTCCAATAAGCATAAAGCTTTCATGTTAAACAATCAGGTCAAAAGACTTTAGACTATGATGCAAAAAATACAAAGGAACCTCACCAACACTCAAAGGATAAACAAAGTCAAACCTCTACAAAGTATAAATAGATATCTGATAAACTTCATTCCACCACAAAAATGTGCTTAACTAAAAAAATTCTAATTACTGTGCTTTCAAGACAAAGCTTTCAAGGGCAGTGATGTTATAAACATGCCCCTACACCTTGTGAACAATCAATGTGTATAAATAGACCATCATAAGGCTCATTTTAAACATCATTATTATCATTTTATAAATCATTTTTATTAAATCAACAAGAAGAAGTTCCACTGAAGCAAAGTATATGGCAGTTTCATATACTTATTATGAAGCTATCTAGATTTGCAACTTGATTGTAGAGTCAACCAATCAGTTGTTGAAGCCCAATATTGTCTCTTGTGGGAATCAAAGTTACATCAAGCTCTATGAAAATCCAATGTGTCATGACCATTTCAAACACATTGATATTCAATACAATTTCCTAAGATTCCAATTTCGTTAAGGAGTTAGTAGTGTTGGACCACATTCTGAAAAAGTTTCATATGGTTAATAGTTTGACAAAGCTCCTAAGAAAGGGGAAGTTTGACAAGTTGGGGGAGAATCTTGGGTTATTGGAAAAAAAAAATTCTCAAGAGTGTTAGATTACCTAGTTGGTCTCACCTCAGCCTTGAGAATTTGAGTACCACCAGGATTGCAGAGCTAGATTGTGGTACACCAGTCAGAAAGATTCTTAAATACAGCTAGAAGCTTATAATGACACCTTCGAGGATAGACGAATTAGTTGTTGTGTCACACTCACCAAGTATGGCACACTATTTGAGGATATTAACACCATCATCTCAGGTGCATTCATGAGTGCACACTTAAGGAATGAGGCACCTTCAGAAGAGGAGTTATATCTTCTATGATAATGCACTACTCTAAAAGAAAAGCCTTGCATACAAGGAAAAGTTATGAGGGAGTTGCTCATGCTCAAGGGAGATGCACCACTAACGCTATCATTAGCCTGTTTTCTAACAACACCTTCTCTTAACTTATAAATGAAAAGGATGGGCACATTAGTTAGACATTTGTAGAAATAGATGATAAGAGTGAGTGTTGTTAGCTTGTAGGTTGTAGCAGGAGCTTTTGTGAGATGACAACTTGATGTGACATTCTTCTATTTGAGTAATAAATACTTCTATGCAATTGTTATTGGAGCCTACTCTTTTTATCCTGAATTCTCAGATTACAGATTTGTGTAGAGTGGGCCTAATATATTTGTTGTTTTAATCCATTGTACTTCTTCTCTCTCCCTTTCTCTCCTACCTTGCTCTCTCTTCCCCTCTCTCTCTCTCTCGACCCTCCAATCCTCTCACTATATCCCTCCCTCTATCCTTCTTTCTGCCCCCCTTCCATCTTTGCGTCACTATCTCCCTCTCTTACCCTTCTCTACCTCTCTCTCTCTCCATTCCTCCTCTCCCCTCTCCTCTTGAACATATCGGCGACACTGTGATGATTTGGCAGCATTGACCCAAAACCGAAGTGAAGGTATGATGAACCATAGGTGATGAATGAACCGTCAAGATGATTACCCAACCCAAACAGTCACAGACATGGAGTGAAGGAAGTGTCATGTTCAAGAGCGACTTGCTACCAGAAAGAAAATATTGTTCGTTCTTCCCAAATTTTTCCTCGGTCATTTTTCGACCAGTACCTCATTATTTTTTAACAAGCTTGAAGAGGATACCATTTGCTGGATCTATAATTCAACCCTTCGGGTGAATAAAGAATGAAGTATCGCTAATCAATAATTTAACGAATCTAGCGATGAACAAAACTTGATTCTTGCCATGATTGACAAGCCTGTCGCTATTTTATGATTTAACGAGCTTAACGACAGTGACAACCCAATCCTTTTTCATATTTAGAGAGTCTAAAAAAGAGGACGAAATAGAACTCCATAATTACTTTTTCGTAAATTTGTCTCTCAGATCCGAAAAAGTGTAAAATAATATCTGAAATAACCTCTTTGGTCATGTTTAACCAATGGTATTCCTTTTTTGTAAATAATCTATCTCAGTCTGGAAAAGGGTTAAACTTATACTGAGTAGATATCAATTCATTTAATTTAACGAGCTCGAGATGACAAGTGCTCGACAATCTTTTGACATTGTCAGAGTCTGAAAAGAGTTGAAAGAAGACTCCAGGGGTTCCTTTTTCACTGTTATGGAAGCTTGAAAAAGAGATAAAAGTGTGCTTCAAATCCATTTTCGTTTTTAACAAAGCTCGAAAAATAAGGAGAAAACGCATGCTTTGTGGTCAAGTCATTCTTAATAAATTTGCACAACTAATCTGTTCATCAGTTGTATTTCATGTTCAGAGCAACATCAAATGGATTAAAAATACCTATTTCATGATAAAAACATAATAAAACTATAGTCACGGCAATAAATTTAATTTGCAAATAATTAAATGACTATTTAAAAGTAGTTTTACTATTCATTTTTACCATTCCATAGTTACCATTTGCATTTTGGAGTTCTGAACCTGATTTTTCCCCCGAACTTTAGTGATTGATTGCGGTCGTTTCTGTGGATGGATTTTGTCGTTGTTTCTTCCAGGTTAGTGCCATGAACCTTCTCTTTCTACTGGTAATCATTTCATTTCCATTTCTTGCAATTTTTCAGGGTCTTAAGACCCCTAGGTTAAATTTTCCCCAAAAAGAGGGCAACACACCCTTAGGCATCGAAACCTACGTTGCATAGCAGGCATAGTGAAAGGTACCTGCATGTGCAACGCACTGTCTCAAGCCTAAGCTTGCATTGGGCGCATTTGAAATTTTTTTTTTTGATGTTTAGCTCAAAATTGACCTAGTTTTCTGCAATGGATGGTTTCTGATGGATCTCTTACTTATGTTTTAGGTTTCCATTGGATAACAATGACGATTACATGGCGAGAAAGAGAAGATGAATAACAAGACATGATTTACCTAAATGACTCAGGTACTGTAAGAGCCCAGAGGGATTGTGAACTTTTAAAGTACTTCAAGTTATCTGGAATGAGGCAATAGATTGAGTTTCCTGAGTTTTTGGTTCATGCATGGGATCCGACAATAGAGGTATTTCACATTAAGACCCAAGTGGTTCCTATCACTATTGAGGACGTGTTCTTTCTCACAGGTTTGTCGAGGAGAGGTTTTCCCATTTCTCTTTCAGGGTCTACCATTAGAGGAGAGACGGGGAGAGATTATATTTTGCAATATTGTTATGCAGGGGTAGAACTGAGAAAAGATGGGAAGATTAACATCTATACAGTGAGAGATTTGCCTTTGAGGACAATCCTGTTCACAATCGCAAAACTTGCTGGCACAGTGACACTACATGTGGCTAATAGATCTTATATGTAGTATGCACTAGAGTGTCTCAAGCCAACAGTATCCAACTAGTCTGAAGTTGTTCTTTCTCAGATAAAGGAACAACTGAATAAAGCAAAAGGAGGAAGGAAAAATAATTTCAGTTATGGTTCGATCCTCATATCTTTCGCTTTAGAACGGATTCCATTGATGCAGCCATAGCATGTGACGCTGGATATCATTGGTCCTAGAGAGCCTTAGATGCAGAGATGGGTGAAACTTATGGGTCGACATGCAGGGCAGTCGACAGTTGTATTTTCTACTGCATTCTTCTCCTAGTTTTGGCGATAGATCGTCGCCATCGATGATTATGCATATGCATCGAGGGCGCTCGTATAAGTTTTTCTAAGTTGTGACTGCCAGGGTTCCTTGTGCACGTTCGGGTGGCCCATTTTCCATTTGATCCCTTGTGGAATCGTTCGTTTGGGCGCGTCGTGTCATGCCGTGTGAGGTTGCCTGACCGGGCGCGTACAGGTCAGGTTGTTTTGTTCGAGGGCGCCCGTATCAGTTTTGCTAAGTTGTGACCACCCAGGTGCCTTGTGCATGTTCGGGTGGCCCGTTTACCATTTGATCCCTTGTGGCATCGTTTGTTTGGGTGCGTCGTGTCACGCCATGTGAGGTCGCCCGAACGGGCGGATTTGGTTCGGGTCATTTCATTCGAGGGCGCCCGTATAAGTTTTGCTAAGTTGTGACCTCCTGGGTGCCCTATGCACATTCCGGCAGCCCGTTCTCTATTTTATCCCTTATGGCATCATTCGGTTGGGCACATCGTGTTGCGCCATGTGAGGTCACCTAACTGGGCATGTTTAGGTCGGGTCGTTTCGTTTGAGGGTGCCCGAATCAGTTTTTCTAAGTTGTGACCGTCTGTATGGCTTGTGCAAGTTCGGGCGGCCCATTTGTTGTTTTCTCCCTTGTGTCATTGTTTGGTTAGGCGTGCCATGTCGCGCCGTGTGAGGTCGCCCAACCGGGCGCGTTTAGGTCGGGTCGTTTTGTTCGAGGGTGTCCGTATAAGTTTTGCTAAGTTGTGACCACCCGTGTGCCTTCTGCACGTTCGGGTGGCACGTTTTCTATTTGCTCCCTTGTGGCATCGTTCGTTGGGGGTGTCGTGTCACGCCGTGTGAGGTCGCCTGACCGGGCACGTTCAGGTCAAGCCATTTCATTCGAGGGCGCATGTATCAGTTTTGCTAAGTTGTGATCGCCCAGGTGCATTGTGCATGTTCAGGTGGCCCGTTTTCCATTTGATCCCTTGTGGCATCGTTTGTTTGGGCACGTCGTGTCGCACAGTGTGAGTTCGCCCGACAGGGCGCATTCGGGTCAAGCCATTTCGTTTGAGGGCGCCCGTATCAGTTTTGCTAAGTTGTGACTAGCCAGGTGCCTTGTGCATGTTTGGGTGGCCCATTTTCCATTTGATCCCTTATGGTATCATTCGTTTGGGCGCGTCGTGTCACGCTGTGTGAGGTCACCTGTATCAATTTTGCTAAGTTGTGACTGCTCGGGTGCTTTGTGGACGTTCGGGCGACCTGTTTGCCATTTTCTCCCTTATGGCATCGTTTGGTCGGGCGTGTCATGTCGCGACGTGTGAGGTTGCCCAATCAGGCTCATTCAGGTCGGGTCGTTTCGTTCGAGGGTGCCCGTATCAGTTTTGCTAAGTTGTGACCACCCAGGTGCCTTGTGCACGACGTTCAGGTGGCCCATTTGCCCTTTGCTCCCTTGTGGCATCGTTCGTTGGGAAAGCCATGTCATACGGTGTGAGGTCACCCGACCGGGCGCGTTCGGGTCGGGCCATTTTCGTTCGAGGGTGCCCATATCAGTTTCGTTAAGTTGTGACCACCCGGGTGCTTTGTGCACGTTCCGACGGCCTGTTTTCCGTTTGCTCCCTTGTGGCATCGTTAGGTCGAGTACAACATATAAAACAAGGAAATTAGAGATACACAGAAACTTATATTAAAATTAAGATAACATTAAAAAAAAAATTAGACATACACAGAAACTCATATTAAAATTAAGATATTATAGAAAATAATGTGAAACTTAAATTAATATTAAAATAACATCAAAACAAGAAGATTAGAAATAAATTTAAATGATTGTGGAAACTTAAATTAAAATTAACATAATCTAAAAAAATATATAGAAATTAAAATTAAAACAATTTAAAAAATATGAGAGTTAAATCTTTAAAAAAAATTAAAAGCTTAAACTAAAATAATAGCAGTTAATAAATCATCGTAATAATAACAATAATGCGCTCTGCCAAACACTGACCTGGCCAAAGCAAGAAAGGGAGGCATTCGTTAAAGGCAGCATATATCGCGCACACAAATATTTTATTTTTTTCGATAGAAAGCTGCAACAGCAGCAGCAGTGCGGACCAACAGACAACAACCACAAGGTCAAGGGTTCAATTCTCAGGAAGTGGCCGAAAGACACAGGGACGACAAGGGTGAGAAGGGGAGAGACATAAAGGAGAGAAATTCGACACCGAAACAAGATGAGTGTGGAGCCGGTCTCGTCGTCCAACAGTTATGGCTAACTCGATGCCCAAATTGAACAACTAATGCAGTGCAAGCCCCTCTCAGAACAAGAGGCTAGTATTTTCAGCCCTTAAACCCATCGTTTTAAATCTATGCCTTTTGTATGAATTTTATGTTTGAGATCCATTTTTTTTTCAGAATTTTTTGTTGCAAAACCTAGGTTTTGTAAATGTCTAAGAAAATGCGCCCTCTCTTTACCGTGACGGTGCTTGTACACCGTGTCGGCACATGGATCTGGTAGCATACGAACCCCTACTGGGCAGATTTTCGGGTTGTTGGTGAAAATGCTTGGTATGAATGGCTGCATTAGAATTTTATTTGTTGTTCTTTATGGTGTTAGGGGTTTTTGAACAATTTTTTAAAGGGAAATGGTGTTTCAATGGCCTGCAAATTGCGTTGTTCTAGTGCAATGCTTTGTGTTTATCGTTTCAGTTTGGTTAAGTGTGAGACCGTTTAGCGTTCAAGAGTTGGATCAGTCATTGTCAAGAAAGAAAAACCTAGGTGGAATCTTCGAGATGTATATACTAGGTGGCCCGAGGTCTATAGTGGTTTATACGTGTCTTGGATAAGTGTGTATCGATCATTTCCTTTCCTGATGATCTTGTTATTAGCCTTTTAAAACTTTGGTTTTATCGGGTGCTTGCATCTTTAAGGGTTGTTTAGTCGTTAATACATTTAGATGTCTTAGACAAGTGTGGAGTCACCTTGGCTACTGATATTGTGATTAGATTTTTAAAACCTTTTTGATGTAGGAAAATAGTGTATGCTTCTCGATGACCTTGATATTTGACAAGTAATTGAGGGCAAAGCGGACCGTGTCCTCGAATACCCTAAATATTTTGTTTTCTGTGGTTCTGTCTTCTGCTCTGGTTTTTTCAAGAGGGTACAGGGGATTAGAATGCTAATTTTGGAGGGAGCTTAGTTTACTACAGCTACTCATTTGGTTTGGGCTTCTGTGACTTGTTAAGACTTTTGAAGATGTTAAATATTAAATATTTTTTTGCAGATTTTGCGTTTGTTTGATCATTAGTTCAAACTTCAAACCGTTAAGACTTTTGAAAATGACTTGTTGAGATTTTATTGCACAGATCTATTAAAGGATTCAGTTATCTATGATATCTGGGAATGTGGTTAGGATGAAAATTCCAACAATATATCCTTTTTGAAACATTTGTTAGAGCCTCTCGTGAGATTTAACTCTATGAATTATTATGATTAAACCACGAGATCATTGATATGCTCAGATAATAAATTGTCGAGATATTATTTTATAGTGTTATGAAACAATTTAGTTGTCTGTGTAGACGTCTAGGTATAACTCCTCTATTATGTAGTAAAACATACCATTGAAATTGTTTGGGCTTAGGTGCAGAAGTCATAAAGATGATATATAGTAGGTATGATAATGGATTGAATTATATATTGAAGAAAAAATATATATTTTTTAAGAATGTTTTTCTCATGGTTGTAGGTCAGAGGATTGTGTGAAAAGGCCAAGGAGATTCTCATGGAAGAAAGTAATGTTCAGGTATGTCCTTTTCTACAACTAACTTTGAAATACAAATTACAATTTTCTTTCATCTGTGCCTCAAGGTGTTCATTTCTATTTTGCATGCATGTACACACTAGTGAAAAATATACACTGTTGGAATACAAAAAGAAGAAATCGAACAATAAACAAATGAAATACATTTTACCATTCAAAATTCTTTTAATATGAAAATATGAAGAAAATTCAAGATTGAAATTGGAATCTATTAATGTTGTCACAAAAATTGGCACTCACGGTAACATAGTATTTACAATATACACCGAAGAAGGGAGTGCTTGATCCATCTCTCAAGGAAATTGATCTAGCCCGTCTTCAAAACAATAACATAGAATGAAAAATAAGAGCTGGGGAAGATGGCTAAATTCTATCATTTCAAAATAGCCATTCCTCTTTTGAAGTATTCTCCTCAAACCCTACTATTTAGGGTCCATTACTTTTTCGACATCAGTGGAATAAATGATAGTGGGGTGACGACTAGCAAACAAATAGCTAGCCATGCTCTATGATGTTGAAGTCAGCTACAAGCTGGTGAAGAATCCTCATATCAGTAGAATCATATCTTTGGTGTAGGGAAAAGTTTCCTCAAGAGTAGCAATTATTGTGTATTTTGCTTGACTGAAAGCCAGGTATCATAAACACATGAGAATTTCTAATGTATATCCACTTTTTATCTTATTTCAATTTCAGTGACTTTAATTGAATGCAAATGTTGTTGTGAAGTGGTTCCGTAATCATGATTTTTTTTACCCTTCTCATTTTGCAATTTCTAATTGCTCTCTTGATGCTAATTGAGGAAATATTATTGTAATCATGTACCAAGTATTAGTCTATTGCCCTGTTGATGCCTTGTGCACTAAATTACCAAGTATTAGTGGAGAGCATGGATTGCCAGCATGCACATATTGGCCTATACACGAGTCAAGATGTATGTGGTTTCTTTTGGAGTTAGTTTTTTTTTTTGGTGTATGCATGAAATGGGGAGTCTTCTGCTTAAGAAAGCAACATTTTGTTTTAACTTTTTACCTTTAGCTATTTTTAGCTGACTGTGATGGGATTTCTAATTTCTTTAGCTTGAGGAGTTGATATTCTATTTTCACCTTTCTTTAGTCCTTTGTTTTCAGCTGTTCATGATAGTACTGGTGTCAGAGTAGAAACTGATTGCATTTACATTAAATCATATCCAGGTTCCCTACTAGGGTAAATTTGTGTTTGAAATTCTAAATTCTTCTGCTTTGGATTGCCATATGTTTTATGATGTCAAGGTTCCCTACAAAAGTTTAATTTTGCTTTCAGGTCTCAACACATTAATTTTTTCGGGTCATGGGTCCCATATAACCAAGTAGTTTTGGTTTATTGAGGTTAGTCACAGGTTTGAGATCCACAAAGGCATTTGATGTATGTTTTGGATAGCATACAATGTCTATGCCATATGGGTGTCTAGATGTGTATAGATAGCATGCAATGTCTATGGATGTCTAGATGTGCATAGAAAATAAGGTTTCAATACCTGCATGGAATGTGTAGAGTCTCTGCTTAAGAAAGCAACATTCTGTTTTTACCCTTTTTTAGTGCTCTATTTTGGGTTGTCATTGATAGTCATGACACTAATATAACATGCACATCCATTTCCATATCAAAGTTCCCTTCTACAGCAGATCTGTGTAAATTTTTCTGCTGAACTTATTTTTTTTCATACGATGCCAATCCTGCCAGAACTGAATCTATGGTGTTACAGTTCTAGAGACTTTTCCTTGCTCCGAGTGATGTCGCTAATTAGTTAAGGAGTTTTAGTTCATCCAACCTCAGTTTTATGATTGATGGAATCATTTGATGCATGCACTAATAAGTAATAACATGCAATATCTGTGGGTTTGTATATCTGTGATTCTGTTTAGAAAGAGAGTTTCAGTGATCTTTTTCAGTTCACACCTTGGTTTACCTTTTATCCCTCTTTAAAATTCATCTTCTAGGGTTTGATCCTTCTTCCATCCATGCTTGAAAGTAGCCATGCTGACATGATAACATGTATATGTCAGTCTACAAGTACTTAGTGTTGGTTGCATTACATATGATATATGGGTAACTTTGCCTACATGTACTTAATGTAGGATAGGGAGTTCTCGTTCGTTTGTCTAAATTTCCCCTATATATTTGGAATATTTACGGAAGCTAATTTTCATCATTATAGTCAAGGCTTGATCAACCATATTCCCACATTATGCGAAAAGCTCATGTGACACTATTTTGTTAAGTATGATTAATACTTGTACTATTCAATTTCCTATCTAGTTTTAAAGTTTCATTTTTTTTTACATTTAACCAACACATGAGAATTTCTAATGTATATCCACTTTTTATCCTATTTCCATTTTAGTGACTTTAATTGAATGCAAATTTTGTTGTGAAGTGGTTCCGTAATCATGATTTTTTTTACCCTTCTCGTTTTGCAAGTTCTAATTGCTCTCTTGATGCTAATTGAGGAAATATTATTGTAATCATGTACCAAGTATTAGTCTATTTCTCTCTTGATGTGTTGTCCACTAAATTACCAAGTATTAGTGGAGAGAATGGATTGCCAACTTGTAGATATTGGCCTGTATGCGAGTTGAGATGTATGTGGTTTCTTTTGGAGTTAGGTTTTTTTTTTTTTTTTGGTGTATGCATGAAATCTGCTTAAGAAAGCGACATTCTGTTTTAACTTTTTACCTTTAGCAGTTTTCAGCTGACTGTGATGGGATTTCTAATTTCTTTAGCTTGAGAAACTGATATGCTATTTTCACCTTTCTTCAGTCCTTTGTTTTCAGCTGTTCAAGATAGTACTGGTGTCATAGTAGAAATTGCTTGCATTTACATTAAATCATATCCAGGTTCCCTACTAGGGTAAATTTGTGGTTGAAATTTTGAATTCTTCTACTTTGGATTGCCATATGTTTTATGATGTCAAGGTTCCCTACAAAATTTCAATTTTTCTTTCAGGTCTCAACACGTTAATTTTTTCGGGTCATGGGTCCCATATAACCAAGCAGTTTTGGTTTATTGAGGTTAGTCACAGGTTTGATATCCACAGAGGAATTTGATGTATGTTCTAGATAGCATACAATGTCTATGCCATATGAGTGTCTAGATGTGTATAGATAGCATGCAATTTCTATCGGTATCTAGATGTGTATAGCAAATAAGGTTTCAATACCTGCATGGAATGTGCAGAGTCTCTGCTTAACAAAGCAACATTCTGTTTTTACCTTTTTTGAGTGCTCTGTTTTGGGTTTTCATTGATAGTCATGACACTAATATAACATGCACATCTGTTTCCATATCAAAGTTCCCTTCTACAACAGATATGTGTAAATTTTTCTGTTGAATTGCTTTTTTGTCATACGATGCCAATCCTACCAGAGCTGAATCTCTTGTGTCACAGTTCTAGAGACTTTTCCTTGCTTCGAGTGATGTGGCTAAATAGTTAAGGAGTTTTAGTTCATCTAACCTCAGTTTTATGATTGATGGAAACATTTGATGCATGCACTAATAAGCAATAACATGCAATATATGTGGGTTTGTATATCTGTGATTCTATTTAGAAAGAGGGATTTAGTGATATTTTTCAGTTCACACCTCGGTTTACCTTTTATCCCTCTTTAAAATTCGTCTTCCAGGCTTTGATCCTTCTTCCATCCATGCTTGAAAGTAGCCATGCTGATATGATAACATGTATATGTCAGTCTGCAAGTACTTAGTGTTGGCTACATTACATATGATATATGGGTAAGTCTGCCTGCATGTACTTAATGTATAATAGGGAGTTTTCGTTCGTTTCTCTAAATTTCCCCCATATATTCGGAACAATTACGGAAGCTAATTTTCATCATTATAGGCAAGGATTGATCAGCCATATTCCCACATTACGTGAAAACATCATGTGGCACTATTTTGTTAAGTATGATTAATACTTATACTATTCAATTTCTTGTCCAGTTTTAATGTTTCATTTAAAAAAATAATAATTAACCAACACACGATAATTTCTAATGTATATCCGCTTTTTATCCTATTACCATTTGAGTGACTTTAATTGAATGCAAATGTTGTTATGAAGTGGTTTTGTAATCATGATTTTTTTTACCCTTCTTATTTTGCAAGTTCTAATCGCTCTGTTAATGCTAATTGAGGAAATATTATTGTAATCATGTACCAAGTATTAGTCTATTGCTCTCTTGATGCCTTGTGCACTAAATTACTAAGTATTAGTGGAGAGCATGGACTGCCAGCTTGCACATATTGGCCTATATGCGAGTCTAGTTTTAAAGTTTCATTTAAAAAAAAAAAAATTAACCAGCCATCAGTATACTGATGCTTACACCTTATAAACGTCGGTCTTCCGATGCCTTGAACCTTTTGCCCTTTTCGTCCTTCTTGAGATGTTTTATTTTTATTTTTTTTAATTTTTAAATGTCCGTCGGTATTGCGACACTTCTTCCTGGCGTCGGTATTGCGAAACTTTTGCAAAGCGTCGGTATTGTGACACTTCTACAAAGCATCGGTACTGTGACACTTTTGCAAAGCGTCGGTATTACGACACTTTTGAGATGTGTCTCTATTGCGACACTTTAAATGCGTTGGTATTGCAACACTTTAAAAGCGTCGGTATTACGACACTCCAATAAAGCATCAGAACAAGTGTCGCTCTTTTGATGCTTTATTGAAGTGTCATAATTGTGACTCTATGGCTAACCACACTTTGTCTGGCCTCAAACTGTCGCTCTTGTGACGACTATGTGTCAGAATAACGACACTTTTTCCGTCGGAAATTGGGCCAAATTTACTAGTGTTAGGTGAGTTTAGTTTAATTTTATTGACTATATTTTAGTAGCAGTTATATGTTGCATATTTCTCAAATTGTGGAGTTGTTCCTCTCTTGTTGCATGTTTTTTTATATTGGTATGTTGTGATTCAAATTTTTAGTTGTGCTTTCCAGTTATTCTCCTACATAGTACATGCTTTGATAGATTAATTCAAAAGTCTTACCAATACAATAACATTGATTGTTGTATTTGGACATTTTGTTCAGGATGGTCCATTACATAATCAAGATGAGAAGCTAGATCATGCAATTGCAATTGCAATTTTATTTTTTTACAGTTACTTTTAGTTTAATTATATCATTTATCTCGATGCTTTTCATATATTCAACTAAAATTTTCTTGCTTAACAAGACTTTTTCATTTCCATGTTTTAGTGAAACTGTTTTTTGGTTTTATACTCTCATACAACCTTTATCAAGTTACATGCACCCTCATTAGAAAAAACAAGAGAATTTTTCTTGCCATGACTATCTTTCTTTGTCATTGTTGACTGAAGAAATTATTTTAGCTAAGAAACTAGTTTCAAGGTTATGGCATAACTTGTCATATAAATTGAACATAAGTTATATCCAAAATGTTAACTTGTAAACTACTTCGTTGGTTTTAGGCTTCCCATTTAAAGTCTACTTCAGTTTGAACTTTGAACGAGTTGTTCCATAGACTTGAATATTAAGAGATTTTGGTGTAAGGATTAAAAATTAGCCCGTAAGGCCTCTCAGTTATTCATTTATTTTATTTGAATATAAAATTTACTATTAAATTACAACCACTTGGAACAAATACATCATAGATCAAGATCATACTTTGTAGAGTGTCGTAGAATAAAAATAGGAACAAGGACACTGAATTCTTTCAGTTGTCCTGGTTCTTATTCCTTTGTGTATCTTTGCACCTTTAGGGGCAATTTCTAGTTTAAAGTCTAATTCTTTAAAGGGTGCTAGCTCAATGGAAGAGCACCTGCTTTATAAGCAGGAGGTTGGTGGTTCGATTCCATCGTGCCCTGATATTCATATATAGGGAATGATGAAGGTCATTTTTTGGTGACGGATGCTCTTTTCACCATGACCAATGAGCTTATGGTGACATTTTTCAACCCTCACCAAAATATGAAATGGTGACGGTAAACGAATGCCACCATATATACGAACCAATAGTGACGACTATTAAAGGCCTGTCACCGTAAATCGTTTTTGTTGATATGAAATGGTGAGGGTCACTATTTGTCATTATAGTCATTATTCGTGACGGACCTTGATGTCACCAATGAGTTTATGCTGATGGCCAATGAACATCACCATATATATGCACCAATAGTGATGGCCATGAAAGGTCCATCACAAAAAATCATTGCTATTCATATGAAATGGTGACGGTCACTAGCTGTCATTATAATCAATATTCGTGATGGACTTTGTATGTCACCACAACACATACTTTAGACGATGCCACCTTTGGTGATGTTCATTTTTTTGGTGACAGAGGCTATTTTCCGTCGCCATTGCTCATATGAAATGGTGACGGTCACTATCCGTCACTACAAATCATTATTGGTGACGAACCTTGAATGTCACCACAACACCTATACTTTCAGCGACGCCACCTTTGGTGACGTTTAGTTTTTGGTGACGGAGGCTATTATCCATCACCATTGCTCATATGAAATGGTGACGGTCACTATTCATCACTATAAATCATTATTGGTGATGGACCTTGAATGTGACCACAACACCTATACTTTCAGCGATGCCACCTTTGGTGAAGTTCAGTTTTTGGTGACGAAGGCTCTTTTGACCCTCACCAATGAGTTTATGGTGACCATTTTCGCTCCTCACCAATGTGCCTTTTTATTTTAGTGAACCAATCACATCTCTAGGTTGATCAAGCCATGTTGATGGTACTGAAGGAGGTTGGTGCAAGTCTTTCATATTTGCAGATAGATCTTGGTAGGCTTTAGTTATAGGCCTTTCCCCATATTTAGTATGTTGGAGATCACATGCATATTAGGAAGAATCAAATGAAGAGTTATTGACAACGACATGACGTATTTATTTTGGATATCACATGGATTCAAAGGTCAAAGAAAAATTTATCTGAAGTTGGGCTAGAGATGTTGACCAATGTGCCTATTATGCATGGACACAAGCATTTGGTCGTGTCCTACAAACTGCTAGTAGAAAGAGTTTGGAATGCGAGTTTGTAAAATGGCTGAAGTCATAGGTATATAGTGTGGTGAGTAAGGTACGAAATAAATTCTTCCAACATCAACATTGGATGAATATTAGCACATACAAGCTTTAAATATTCATTTTTATAAATAATTTTGTCCCCAACAATTAAATCACTACCATCTACGACAATATAACACCATTTTGCAAGAAGGATGAGAGTATTCCTTCTTGGATTTGAGGATGAATACATGTCATTTATTGAACCTGTGGATTAAGCATCGCTTGCCTCCCATACCACAAAAAAATCCAAATAGTTTTCAAAAATGTAATTGCAATAACATTTGAAACAATATTGTGTCCTCTAAGTAAGCCACAGAAGAGAATTTCTGGAGTTGGTTGGAGAAGACATTTATGCTACCACAGAGTTTAAAAAATTTCTTGTGGGGATGGATAAACATATCATGTTTTAAAGCATGTCCAAGGTTGTAACCTCTTGCTAAGATATTTCAATTGCAATGGATTAAAACCTTTGGGTTTTAATTTTATAGATGGATGGATAGCAGAGCTTGTTTCTAGAAGAGGGGGTGATTCTAATGGATTTATGTAAGAGTGGATTAGATTTTTCATGTGTTCAGTAGATAAAAAATTTTGGAAAATTTTATTGGATGAATAGGTGATTTAAAGCATGTATATTATTATATTTATTATCCAATTTTAAGGTATTAAGCGAGACACCAAACTCATGTATCAGACTTCCTTGTTTGTGGGACAAGAGCATGAGGTATTTCCACAATAATATGAATTTCTGGAGTAGGGGCCTGTGCAATATTGCCCAAAACTACATAGTCTTTTGTGGGGGCCAAGTCACCCTCATGTTTGGTAGCTAGGAGGATACCACACATTTCTGGTTCAGTTGGGATGCACAAATGGAGAAGGAAAGGAAATTGTGGGGGATTTTCAAGAATTTTGGTGTCAACTCAGCGAAACACTAGAGGAGCAAGGGGGAAATTGGGCCAAAATTATGAGGCCAACATTTGGCCAATTCCTACGTGGGTTTTTGTGGATTATTGGAGGATAACCCAAGGTTAATTTCCCGAAATTTTCTAGGCACCAGATGAGGCCCTGGCAACCATTGTTCACAGTCAGCAGTGCAGTTTTTCACTAGGTCAGCATAGAGATTTCTAGGGACAACCAAATTGCATGTTAGAGTAGATGATTTCACCACCTACGCATTGTTAGGTTGCCTTGGGTAAGCCCAAGTGCATGCTTTCTGATCTTGCCTTTGTACCCAAAATTTATATTAATAAAATGGCTCAACTTAGTGCAGTTAATGGAGATTTCTCAGTGTTTAATGTGTTGTAAATTTTGTGTGTTTGTTTCTTTTACTATGCTTGCTTTGCTTATCATTGTAAATTTCCATTATGAATATTACAATGTTAACAAAGCATGATCTTGGCCAGATGTGGGGAAACTAGCAAGAAAATTAGGGTGTTAGACTCGCATGCACAGTGATTGGTGAGCTTATAGACACTCCAATGATGTAAAAAGGGGAAAGAACACAAGGGCTCTTAGAGGAGTTGATGAGGCAAAGCCAACAATTGGCTTGTGAAAGGGATTGAGGAGCTGGGGTTGTTTGGAACTAGATTGGGGAAATCATGGGGGATTTTCTAGAATTTTGGTGGAGCAATAAGCCCAACATATGTTATAGGTTATAGTTTCTTCTTCTGGAGGAGGGCCAAGCATTTTGGGGTCTATTTTGGAGTTTCAAAACTAGAGCAAGCCTTTTCTGGGTTTTTCTGGGTTTTTGACAAGGATATTAGAAATAATTTGGCAGAATTTTCTAGTTAGATTCAAGGGGTCAAACAAGGGTCCCAACTCATCCAACAATAGGAGTTAAAGGGAAATTGGACCAAAATTCTGAGGTCAACATTTGGCTGATTCCTTCTTGCATTTTTGTGGGTTATTGGAGGGGAGTCCGAGATAAATTTCCTAGAATTTTTTGAGCACCAGAGGAAACCCTAACAACCATTGTTTGCAACCAACGATGCAATTTTTCATTGGCTTAGCGGAGAGATTGTTGGAGACAACCAAATTACATGTTAGAGTAGTCGATTTTATCACCTGGGCATTGTTAGCTTGCCTTGGGCAAGCCCTAATGCATGTTTTTTTATATTAACTTTGTACCCAACATTTATATTAATAGAATGGCTCAATTAAACACAATTTATGAAGATTTCTGGGTGTTTAATGTTTTCTAAATTTTGTGTGTTTGTTTTTTTTTACTACGCTTTATTTGCTTATCATTGTAAATTTCCATTAGGAATATTATTGAGAATGTAAACGCAAGATTTGATAGAAAATCCATCAGAATTCTAATCCATGCATTGGCCCCAACATTATGGAGACTAGGTCTAGTATACATATCAATCAACTAGAGATCTCTCTCCATGAACCAAGACTCTTGGTCAAAAATTCTAATGGTGGCTGCTCCAAAGATTGATTCTCCAAAATTTTGTATGATTGGAGCTCTAGAAACTAATGACAACTGAGCCACTTCACTAGTTGATGGTATGTAATATTGATGATACCATATACAAGTTGAACACACTAGTATAAAAACAATGAATACCAGCCAAGAAATCTAAGAAATGACTACAATGATCTCCAGAAGTTGTATAAATGCAAAAGCCAAAGCTCCTGGTTGTGTAGGAATCAATGTGTCCACTGCCCTTTGATCAATTGATGGCTAATTCAGTATTCACCCAAATGGAGTTGCATTAAAGGACATTGGTGCATGAAATATAAAGTTGTGTAGATTGCTGGAAAGTTGATTTCCAGTTTTAAGTCCAACCAGTAAAAGAAGCATAGATCTCATAAGAACGCGAAAAGAGTTGCTTAATTTCAAAGCAACATAAATGAGAATTAGAAGGGATTTTGTAATAGGGGAACTCTCATTTTATTTTGTAGGAGTTGCCCATGCCACCTAGTAGTTACTAATTATTTGAAGTAGCTGAAATATTATTTGGGCCATTAGGTATCAAAGTACCATTGTATGGACCAATAATGTAAGACTAGTATAACTACATGTTTACCCTTCTTCCTCTGCATCCACCCATTCCCGTAGCTGAAATGTATTCACCTCTCTGAAATTTGAGATGCATAGAACCAAAAAGGAGAAGCAATAGCTCTGCATACCCAAGCAATTCATATTAACAAGGGCTTATCTGCACTACACTGCTACCCAAAAAACCAATGTTAAATATGTTGGAAACACTGAGAGGGGGGATCAATCAGTATTCCTTTCAATTAGAGCATTAGTTAATCTTCAATTATTATCAGTGTTTGTAAAATGATAGTAGTAAACAAAAGGAACACAAATGCACGTATTTTTTAAGGTGGAAACCCTCTCCAGGACAAAAACCACCTGAATTATTTTCTAATAATTCTTTAATATTCAACTCCAATTGAAAATAAAGCTCCAAATTCCTACAATCTAGAAAATAATTCTTCTCTAGCTCCCACTGGATGGACACTCCAACACCCGAGATTCTTCAGTAGTCAACTAAATAGATGCCCCACCACCCAATGAGATACAACTGACCCTAGCACCACCCTACCACCCTGAAGTTTTCATAGGATTGAACCTATTGGTGACTTCATGCACTAGCCTAGCACCACCCTACCACCCTATAGAAGAATAAAGGAAGAATGGATTCTCGTACGAGGGAAAATGGTCTAATTTACAATGATATTGAGTGATGAAGAAGAAGAAGACACACTAGACCATAACCCCAACTATGACACAACCACCTAATGATGATCCTAGACCTCCCAACACTACCTCTTAAACTGTTGATAGATAGACACTTGTACAATTTTTACAATGATGTATTTACAATGACTTAGTACAATGATACCTTTACAGTGATTGTATGCAGTGCTGCCCACTTGAAGTCTTCATGTGATGAAATTCTTGATGTTGTTATGCACCTTAATTTCTGCTCTTCTCATGCTACCCTCTGATGCACCTTGCTTTTCCTTGTTTCCCTAGAAATTTTGGTCCTTTGTAGCCCTTGACAACACATGATCTAGCTTTTTCTTTCCTTCTAGGAGCTCGATATTGAATCTAGTGTATCTCTGTTATTTAGATCCACAACATGTGATTTTCATTTCTATAGTAGTCCTTTGAGCTTTCTTTTGAATGCCATAGGTCTGACCCAATTTGGATTCTTCAGGGGAGAGTTATGCCCAATCTCTCACAATGAACTAATTATGGACTGGTTTAGTAGAGCGAACTTGTACGACATGCAACTTGTCACTATTTCTTTATTCAGCTCTGAAATTGATATAGTTAAAACTACAATCCGTGCACTATCTATCATGTTCTACATAATTCCAATCTGATAATTAGAGAGATATTTATGACAATTTTTCCAAGGTCACTTCTTTGAGATGAAGTTTAGGAGCCTGCAAAAACAATGACTTCCATAGATCATATCTCCAAAATTATTGTGTACCTTGCTCTGAAATTTTTATAGGAGTGTCCCTATCATTTCGACTTCGCCTCATAAATATTTCAACTTCTAAACCTCCGTACAAAAAATTTAGAGCGAAAATACCACGATGACCTATTTCAGGTAGCCAAATCCCTACATAAGGGGGATATGAGGATCACAATTTATATAAATGCTTAGGTTGAGAAGGGCTTCAACAAGTGAACCTGGGAGGGATTTTAGGAGCTTAAAAATTATTAATTATTTAATTTTCAATGACCCATGCCACAACCCCATGGGGTTTTAGCCCACTAACTAGGGTTAGAAACTGCAAACATGAATATCTCTCGAACCGTGAAGAATTACGTGGCGTGCCATACATCAACAAAAACACCTTGACAAGTAGAAGCTATCAAAAATAATTTTGACCTAGAATATAGTAATTTTGTAGCTCAAAATTACCATGCAAGATTGGGGTAGCCCTTGGTGCTGCTTGGGTTGACATCAATGACAACCACTGATCAACAAAATATACAAGTGTCTGCTCTAACTTTATATTATGTTGGTTAAATATATTTACTAAATGCAGAATATTTACAATGTTCTCTTAATTTCAGATTTAGAGATCCATGAAAATGGCCCAACATCATCTAGCTAGACACCCTTGTTAAACAATTTAGTGCTCTACCAAGCCACTAGAACCCAACCCCAAGCCCATACGAGTAAATTGGCATGGTTGGTTGCATGTTCAAAACAATTTTTATTGCATTTTCTATGCAAGTTCATGGAGAAAACCCCACAAAGCCAGGAACGTTTTCTAATTTCAGATTGTTGTTGACAATCCATTTGTTTGTGCTAAAAGGAAATGTATCACATGTTATATTTCATTCCCCTTGTAATTTTATTACTTCCATTGTGTTTGTGTTTGTCCTAGAAGAAAACTTAACATGTCCTAGTTTTATTTTGGCATGCACCTTTGCCTTTGTTGCTGGAAATATGTTTGTCTTTCTATTAAAATTAAATCTAGGACATGTTAGATTTATTTCAATGTTGCTATTGAGAATGCCTTGTATCTATGATAGAACAAAATCTAGCTCAAAATAGATTTATTTTTTTCCCTGCAATATTGCTTTTGGCAATATACTTATGTTTGTGCTAAAATTAAATCTCGCACGAGCTAGATTTATTTTACCCTGCCATGTTGTTATGTGCTTATGTTTTTGCTATAGGAAAATTTAGCATGGGTTAGATTTCCTTCACCTTGCAATGGTGTTATAGACAATGTGCGCTTATTTATGCTAGAAGGAATATATCACTCATTATATTTTTTTTATCTTACAATGTTGTTATTAGCAATACACTTTCATTTATAATAGAATGAAATCTATCACATGTTAGATTTAATTTTCTTGATAATGTTTTTGTTGGAAATAGGCTTGAGTTTTTGCTAAAAGTAAATATAGCACATGCTAGATTTTTTTCACCTGACAATGTTTGTTATGTTCTTGTGTTTGTGCTAGAAGGAAATTTAGCACGTGTCAGAATTCAACTTGCAACATTTTTATTGATAATGTGTTTGTGTTTTAGCTAGAAGGAAATTTAGCATGCGCTATATTTATTTCACAATGCCATGTTGTGGTTGGCTATCTGGTTGTTTGTGCTAGAAGGAAATATGCTAGATTCCTTGACCTTACAATATTGTTATTGGAAATATGCATGTGACTATGTTAGATTGAAATTTAGCACATGTTAGATTTCTTTTCTTGCAATTTTGTTACTGGCAATATGATTTAGCTTGTGCTAGAAGTAAATTTAGTGTGTGTTAGATTTATTTAACACTACAATGTTTTTATGTTCTTATGTGTGTGCTAGAAGGAAATCTAGCACGTGCCATATTTTTTTCATCTTATAATGTGCTTGTGTTGTGTTGTAAGGAAATATAGCACATGTTATATTTCCTTCCCCCTATAATGTTGTTCTTCTCAACATGCTTGTTTTTGTGCTAGAAGTAAATCTAGCATGCACTAGAATTATTTCACCTTATAATGTGCTTGTCTTCTTGTGTTTATCGTGGAAGCAAATCTTACATACATTAGATTTATTTCACCTTATAATTTTGTTATTGGCAATGCGCTTATGTTTGGGCTAGAAGGAAAACTAGCACACATTATGTTTCCCTCATCTTAGAATGTGCTTGTGTTTGTGATAGAAATAAATCTATAGCATGCAATAGATTTCTTCAGTCCTACAATGTTGTTATGTGCTAGAAGGAAATATAGCACGTGTTATATTTATTTTAATTTTAAACATGTTTGTGTTTGTGTTGGAAGAAAATTGATCACGTGTTAGATTTATTATACTCTACAATGTTGTTGTTGGAAAAATGCTTGTATTTGTGGTAGAGATAAATATAGCACTTGCTAAATATTTTTCACTCTACAATGTTTCTATTTGCTTATGTTTGTGCTAAAATAAAATCTAGCACATGTTAGATTTCTTTTACCTTGCAAAGTTGTTATTAGTAACATCTTTGTTTTTAGGCTAAAAGGAAATCTGACATGTGTTTGATTTTTTTTTGTCCTGCATTGTTGTTAGAAATATTTATATGTTTGTGTTAGAAGTAAATATAACACAAGCTAAATTTTTCTCACCCTACAATGTTGTTATGTGATAATGTTTCCATTAGAAGGAAATATAGTATGCATTAGATTTCTTTAACCTTGCAATGTTATTATTTGCAATGTGCTTCTGCTTCTAATACGAAGAAATCTAACTTGTGTTACATTTGTTTTTCCCAACAGTGTTATTGTTGGCAATATGCTTGTGAATTTGTACTAGAAGGAAATCTAGTATGTGTTATATTTTCTTCACAATGCCATTTTATTTTTGAAAATATAGTTATTTATGCTAGAAGGAAATCTAACGCTTTTCATTGTTTTTATTTGGAAATGTGTTTGTGTCTATGCTAGAAGGAAATTTAGCACACACTAGATTTCTTTTTTCTTGCATTGTTGGAAATATGCTTGTGTTTGTGATAGAAGTAAATCTAACATATGCTACATTTATTTCACCTTGCAATTTTGTTATGTGATTTTCTTTTTATGATAGAATGAAATATAGCGCTTGTTAGATTTGTTTCACCTTACAATGGTCTTATTGGAAATGTGATTTTGTTTGTGGTAGAAGAAAATATTGTGGGTGCTAGATTTCCTTTTCCTTACAATGAAGTTATTGGTAATATCCTTGTGTTTATGCTAGAAATAAATCCAACATGTACTAGGTTTCTTTAACCGTAAAATGATGTTATTTTATTATGTTTGTGCTGTAAGGATATGTTGCATGTGTAGATTTCCTTTTACCCTGCTACAATGTTGTTGTTGGCAAGGTGCCTATGTTTGTGCTATAAGTAAATATAACACACGCTAAATTTATTTCACCTTGCAATGTTGACATGAGGTTTTATTTCTTCTAGAACGAGATGTGGCATGCTTAAAGTTCTTTCACCTTACAATGTTGTTGTTGGAAATGTGCTCATGTCTTTATTAGAAGCAAATCTAGCATGTGCTTCATTTAATTTTGTTTGAAATATTTTTGTTGGAAATGTGCTCATGTTTTTTATATAAGTAATTCTACCACATGCTAGATTTATTTTACCGCACATTGTTGTTATGTGTTTGTTTTTATGCTAAAATGAAATTTAAAACATGTTCTATTTCTTTCACCTTGTAGCGTTTTTATTGACAATGTGCTGGTGCTTGTGATAGAGGGTAATATACAATGATTTTTTTCACAATGCAATTTTGTTGTTGGAAACATGCTTCTATTTTTCCCATATTTCATTCTTAGACCACATATTCCATACAAAGGGCCTTCTAATCATTTGAGGTTTTAAAATTTCTTATATTGTAACAAAGATATATGTAGGTCTGGAATAAAAACTCACTATCTTCAAAAGTTAAGGACAAATTTCGCAAGCATGGAGATTTCCTAGGAAAGATTTGTGTTGCAATGTTTTTTTTTTTGACAAAGTGTTTGTGTTTGTGATAGAAGGAAATTCATCATGCATTAGATTTACTTTACAATGCAATGTTGATTGTAATCTCTTGTATGTGATAGAAAAATTTCTTCAATGTGTTTTCCTTTTTATGGTCTCTATAGAAAACTAAGAATATACATGACTATAAAAGATAAATTTGGTATAAACATGATGTTTTTGTAGTATCTACTATTGTTATTATTTATTCACCGTGTATTGTTTTCTTTTCGTACCATGCTTATGCTTGTGCTAGCAGGTGTTAGATTTCTTATAGACACAATTAAAAGAACATAATAAATTATTTAGGGGTAGCACCCTTTTTCTAATCAACACCATGATTAGCTATTCTTGTGATTTCTACACTTGTTATTGCTCTTGTTCATTTTGTTACACATACAATGATGCAAGTAGTGGTAGTATTTATAAATTCATATTTTCTTCAATAATTTGAAACTATGATAATAGTTTCTTAGTTTATTTTCGAAAACCTAGGACCCTGAAGCTAGTGGGAATCAAAGGAATCATCCAAGGAAAAATGAAGTTTACCAAATACAACACCAAAATCTTTAAATGGTATGACAATTTTAAAAAAAAATTGTACTTTGTTACAATGGTTGATATAAAACCATTTTTGATTAATGAAGTTCATGTTATTCTTATTTTTTAAGAAAACTTGCGTATGCTTTGAGCTTCTTTGATTTTGTGCATATATATGAAATGAAATAGAAGATGAATTCATATTTTTTTTTTAATTCATTTAAAATTTTACCATTATAAGTTTTTACAAATGTTCGCAGATGCTAAGAACTATGGTACAAACTGTGAGATTGTAAAAAACTATTTTATATTCATTTTCAAATAATTTGACAAAATTATAATATGCATTTTACAACTTAATGAATTTTGATTTATTATTGAATAATATCCTACCTAATTTTGCTATGAAAATTGATATACACCATGTTAGTTGGATTTTCCACATTAAAGATCCACTTTTACACAAAAGCACATGCATATAGCACTAGGAGTGGGTTTTTAATGTGGAAACCCCATACTAACATGGGTATTTTTCTTTTCCTAACAATTTTAGCTAGGTGATTATTGTTAGTGTCATATAGTAAACTTGCATTACAAATGTGCTCCTTTATTATTGTGTATGTAAATGAAAATATTGTATTATAAGGTTGTTTAATAATATTTTGTAATTCATGCCTTCCATAATTTTTTTTCTTTTTTCTTTTTTATTTTATAAGCTATGGAATCTTGTATCCCTGAAATTCCAAGTAAAGGAGTTAAGAGAAAACAAAAAACAAGTGATATACAAACAATGTCTCCTTCAACTGGTATGGTGTTGGGAAAAATACTGAGAGGGGGGGGTGAATCAGTATTTACTGCATACTCAAAACTTTTTACTTTTTCATGCTCTAAAACCCATATGCTACTTTTCTGAAGCCAACTAGCATATACACGTGAATATCCTTCATAAAACTTGCGTATACACAGAGACCTAATTATGTCATTAGTTCTTTGCTTATATCATTCCATTATTCATTCATCAGATGTTCCATAAATAGTAAACATGTGCAGTAAGAACAGAATAAACCATCACACCAAGCATCACACATGAACACCAGGATTTTTAGGTGGAAACCCAATTCGGGAGAAAACCACCGCTGCAGGTGCTCAGCCTTCAATATTTTATTATAGAGAAAACATCTTACAACAAATGTGCTGGCGCAGACTTGACCAGCACGCAGGCACCCACCTGCGCTCGTTTACCAGCCTCTCCTGGAAGGGAGCTCCAACCCCCTGACTCGTTTACCGGCCTCTCCTGGAAGGGAGCTACGACCCCCCGATCTCGTTTACCAGCCTCACCTGGAAGGGAGCTACAACCCCCTGACTGAAGGCTACAACCCTCAGCACCACCTTGGACCACGTTTCATCAATTTTCACACTGGACCCTTTCCATACTTTTTAGCACAAACATACATCACCAACAGATACTTATCAACACAGATCAGATTTCAGAAACACAGCAGAACAGATCAGATATTTCATACCCTTTCACTTCAGACAGATGTTCTCCTAGATGTTCGCCTCATCACAGATCTAAGCCTTCCATAATCAGATCTAGCAAATACAAATGCATTTCAGATCTAGATCCCCTTCTTCATCATTGGTGCATCATACATTCAGATTTATCTTCAAGTGTAGCCCTTTCCATTAAGATCTACTTCAAAGAGAAGTATTCATTCAAGCTCAGACATCTTGCACCCACACTTGTGATTTGCACAATGAATTTCTTCTCCTTATATAGGTTTATCTTTTTCAATACCATGGGCCAAAACTATACCATGAGCCTTCAATACCACGAGCCAAACCAATACCATGAGCCTTCAATACCACGAGTCAAACCAATACCATGAGCCTTCAATACCATGAGTCTTCAATACCACGAGTCATCAATACCATGAGCCTTCAATACCACGAGTCTTCAATACCATGAGCCTTCAATACCACGAGTCTTCAATACCATGAGTCTTCAATACCACGAGTCATCAATACCATGAGCCTTCAATACCACGGGCCCCTGGATTTGCACTTTTTGAGCGCTTTTTCCCATACGCGACTTATCACGTTCTTTTTAGACATATCAGCGTATTCATAGAGACATAATTTTTCCATCATACTTTGAGCACATTCTGAATTCCTTTCTTCATTGCACACTGTAGATACATCATATTTTCTTCATCAAGAACATAATCTAGCAAGCACAACTTCATCAAGTAAGTTGCCATCATCTTTATCAAGTGGGTTGCCTTTCAAGGACAACACTTAGCATCATATTGTCAACAAACATCATATCACATCGGTTACTTCATTTACCAAGTCCATCAAGTCAAGAATAACTTCATCAGGTGGATTTCCATCAAGGACAACACATGTCAACAGTCGCATGTCTTCATCTTCATTCAGTGGGTTGCCATCAAGGACAACACTCTGCATCATATTTCCAACATATGGTTGTCTTATATTTTATGTATACCCTCTTATAAATGGTTAGATTATGCGATCTTCTAAATTTTAAAATAACATTACATGACCATATTTGAAATTCTAGTTTCATTTTGATTTATGAAAATAGCTTTTTATTTTTGTATGCAGAATTGGTTGGCACCAAATCAAGTGAAATGTTATAGTCATCATTTAAGAAAAAGAAAAAATCAAATCAAATGGCAGTATCAATAACACCTTCAGCTTCTACCTTAGAAATGATTAAAAAATACAACATATCTAATAAATATGACTTTGCGCACGATTGATATGTCCAGATAGAAACTCCCATGAATATGTATCTTTATATGTACCTATTGGGATCCATAGATGGAAAATAACCTAAGATATTAGGAATAATTATTAATTTCTATGCTTACAATGAAAATGACATTGAATTTCAAGTGGAGGTGATTAAAGAAAATTAAGTAAAATTATTTTCTTGTCAAGTGGAGTATACAAAGATTTGATTGAAGCTTCAAGTAATGATTAAATAAATATGATACTACAACCAAGGCCAAAATATTATATAGATGATTAAAGATGATTCATTATTTATATAGTTGTTTAATGCTTTTATTCATTGTCACAATTTATAACATTTTTTATGTTTATTATAGTGACAGGCAAGGAGAACAAATACATTTGATCAAATTCATGTGAAACAAAGCTACAATCAAGCAAATGATATCATATTAGGTAGTTAACATGAACTTTGTTGTTTATTCTATTGTTTATTTTTCTATTCAACTAATCATTGTCACAATTTATAACATATTCATTGTACATTATAGAAACAAATAATGAGAACAAATACAATAATCCGAAGATTGAGAATCAAAGTTATAATCAAGAACCAAATATCATATGAGGTACTTATAATTTGCCCACTTGTTTTCCTTATTATTTAATGATTTTTATTCATTTTCACAATTCAAACTATTTTATAAGTTTAATGTAGAGACAAGTAAAGAGAACAAAAATGATGATGAAGTGCAAAGTTATAATTATGAAGATAATGCCATATCAAGTACTTATTACTTGTCTTTTTTGTTTTTATTATTATTCTTCCAATTTTAATGCTTCTAATACCATAACATTATATATGTTTATTATAGGAACAAATAAAAATAACAAAACTAACAATCAAAATAATGTTAAAAGTGCGCGTGTGTGTATTTTGTAGGATACATTGCTAATGCTTTTCTTTAATTGCAAAATTTGTATTGAATATATATTATATTACATAATTTGATCATATTTAATTGCAAGTTTAATAATTTTACCTCCAGGTTCTGTGAAGACGATAAAAGAGAAGTTTGTTTCATATACAAATAGTCGAAAAAACACTCATGGTAAGTGTATTGTTTCGATATTTTTTTTAGTAATTTTTGTAACAAGAATAAAATGGTTTGACTAGACTATTTTTTATTGTTTTGTAGCCCAAATAACTGAAAAGAAATTAGTTATTCTTGAATTAAAGGACATTTTTTTTATCATAGCATCGATGATGAAGCAACAAACAAAGGGCATATTGAGAAAATGGGAACTGATGCAGATTACACAATAGAGAAAAAGTTATTTTGGATTCATCCACATGAAAAAAACGTTTTTTGAAATGTGTTTCAAAAATGAATATTTTGAAATTGCAATTTGGACAGCAGCTTCGAAACAAAACACAACAAGACTTGTAAAAAATTTGGTTTCATAAAAATTACAAGATAAACTTGTGTTTATGTTGATTTCTTCAAAGTGTAAACCAAAAAAGGGACATGAGGCTATTGACAATCAAACAAAATGTATACACACTAAATCATTGAAAGAAGTGTGGGAAATTCATACCGAATATGATGCAACCAATACTTTTATAGTGGAGTGTTCACTTGGGAGAATGAAAGGAAATCCAAAAGATGTGATTCTTTCCCCTCAATTAATTGGAACAAGTCAAGAGGATAATTGGTTGATCAATGAGCTATGGAGAATGTTGATTAAACGCAACAAGGCAACATAGGTGCAAGCTATTTTGAAGGATGTTCAATCACATCTAATAGTACCTTAAGATGATTGGTGTCTATTTCATGTCATAATATGTATGACATCATGAATTATTACTATATTTTGTAGCCCTTTTAAATTTAAGTTGACTTCTATTTCACAATACTAATAAAAGAATTGTTGATTTGGTTTGTCATAAGTAGAATAAAATCATTTTATGTTCTTTATTTTTGTGAGATATTATTGTATTGATAACAATTATTGATTTGAATGGTTGTTTAATGTTTTCATATCAAAAATTTTCATACTATAGAAATTTTTACAATGGATTAGATTGTATGTCAAAATTAGTAGATAATTGATCTGTTTGTTTGAATTGGATCATTACAATTATTTTATTCAACTGTGGTTTAAGTTATCATTATACCTCTTAGAAAATAGTAATGCCAATGATGGTTCACTGCAATCTTATAAACTTTTTTATTTCATATAAGTTGAAAAAACATATTAGGATGTATGTAGCACCAACAATAGACATATAAAATTTACTAAAAGAAGCACCAAAAGAAACTATAGAAATTAGCGTATAGTTAAGTAGGTTTGAAATTTAAAAATTGTATTATATTACATGTGGAAACTAATATATAATTAGTTTGTTTAATTTAAATTAAACAAATCATTATAAGTATTAAAATCAATGATTTAAATGGAGGGTCAATGTGATCCTAAAAGACTTGCTTATTCCATACAAATTTAATAAAGGTATTAGGTTGTATGTATAAAGTAAACATATCATTAGTTTGTTCACTTTACTAGGGCCATTTTAATTATAATTTGTGATTACCATTAATTCATAATAAATACTAATATCATATTTGAAATGTTAGGATTTCATATCATTAAGCAATACAGTGTTGAAGTGGAGATATGTTAATATCATACATGTGGTTGTCGTGCAATTGCATATGCAAATGGACATCACTATAAGTCAAAATATGTTGTCGATATTTGAAATGGAAGAATTTTTCTTCTAATCGTACACCAAAGATGAAAAAAATTTGTTATATTCAAAGAGAACCAGATTGGAAGTTCGGTGATAGGTCCTATTTTTTAAGGCCTTTTCACTCATAACTATTAAAATATTGCTTAAAAAATTATGATGTTGCAATATGGACATTAAATGTCACTGCCATGTACATCTGAAAAGTACTTGAAATATCAAATATTGATATAGAGGACTTTAAATTCACATGGAACATGTATCATTATCATTTGCAAACAAAATTAGAAGCGGGGAGGACAATACAATTTTATGAGAAAAGGTTGACTAATGTGTGGTCCCAATATGGAGATAATCATGAAGAATCAAATTTATTGCTAATAAATACAGCAAAACATACTTCTCAATTCATCGGATATCGATCAAACCACATCTTGATAAAATCCTATACAGGAAAAGAGCAAGATACTTAGCTTATGCAGGTTTTATTCCCCTTTCTTAAGATACTTCATTGTATGAAAGAGAAACGCGAGTACATTCAAATATTCAATAGAACATGTACATCATTGTAGTGGAGGAAGATAATTTTCTTTATAAATTTTTTCACAAGTACATTCCAATTTTTTAATGCAATTTGAACATAGTTTTTTTTTAATCAATTTGTATGATTTTATATCTTTTCAAATAGTATATGAGATTTTTTTTGTGTGTGAGGAAAAAAATCAGAAATTTATATAAATAATAAAAAAAATTACAATGGGAATTGTCAATTATAGTATTATATATTTCTATTATTATTTAAAATTATTTTTGCAATGACTTTGTTGTATCGATTTTTTTTTGCTAAAATGTGGGTGTATGTGTGTTCTTAAATGAATTATTTTCCATTGAAATCATCTTACACGAACCATCAAGGAATGCTTGTATTTTTATTGACTTCTATTTACTTATATGCATAATACTCATATATAAATGTGAAATATAAGTTTTGAAATAGAGCTCAATTGCTGAAGCAAAAGTGAAATTATTATTGAAGAAATTATAATAATTTACTTGATAAATGCTACATGCACTATTGACATTCGGGCTAATGGGAAATGTGTCATGGGTAAATGATTTGAACTTTTTGAAGCATAAGATATGTGATTTCTCAATCCATATTTTACACAAATTTATAAACTTCAATCAATTAATGGTTGTAATTAAAATCATATCATATTGAAAATCAACAACATAAAGTTAGTTATTGACCTTTTACCTACAAAAAGCTGCCAGTAATATGAGTGCATAAATGTGATATTTAATTTTGAGATAAAAATATGTTATAAATAATTTTCCTTTCTAACATATAATTAACGATAATGATTGCTAACTGGATTATGAAGGTTTGATTGGATGCTATCATAGATAAATTATGTCTTTGAACTTTATTTGAAGGATTTTTTTTTTTTTTTTTTTTTTTTTTTTTGTAAATTTGTATTTTAAATAATTGAAATCATATCATATGAGCCATAAATATATTATTGTTTTTTACTTAGTTATATACATTAATATGAGTGTATAAATGTCATATATAATAACCATATACTATAAGACATTTTTTCCAAAAATAAATCTAATAATTTCTTGATAATAAGTATTGACTGGACTATTTAAGCTAATGGGTGATGGGTCATAGGTGAATACTTCAAAGTCCTTAAATTGTTAAGGCATTCAATTTGTATTCCATAATTTATTTATTTTTTTTAAAATCAACTATTTGTGTATGCAATCATCTTGTCCCATATAAGTTAATAATGAATCCATTTATTGACCTTTATTTGTCTACCACATAGTTTGATATGAGTATTAATTTCATATTGTAATTTTTTGAAACAAAACTCCATGTAAAAAAAATTGTTGTTCTTAATAAAACATGGAAAAATTAATTAAAAACATGTTAAGTGGGCCATCTATATTAATTAAAGAGAAAGATCATAAATGGTTGTATTTAAACTTTTTGCAACATAAGACATTTATTTTCCCATCCATTTTAACATTTTTTTCATTTTCAATTCTTAAAAAAATTACTTGTAATTTAAACAATCTCATAAAATCAACCATGACTCGAAGCTATCTACTGTATTCTATTTGGTTATATGCATTAATGGAAGTTTATAAATGTGATGTATTTTTTAAATGTAGCTCCTAATGTAAACAAATATATATATTTTTTATAAAACAATTTAGAAGTAATGGATAGTAAGTTATAAGTGGTTTAATATAAAGCCATTTATCAACTTTTATTTTCTTATCATGAAGTTTAATATAATTGTATAAATGCGACATTGTTTTTTTGAAATAAAATTCCATGTAATATAAAAAAAATTTCCTAACAAAACATGAAATAATTAATTGATAATGAATAGTAAGTAGATTCCTCAAGTTATCTTAAGATATAGATCATAAATAAATGCATTTCAACATTTTACAACATACACCATTTGATTTTCCCATCCCTATTAACATTTTGTAAATTTCAATTCATAAATAAAACATTTCTAATTGAAGTAATAAAAACCAACTAGAGATAAAGCATGAAATATTAAATTCTATTTAGCTATATTCATTGATACAAGGTTATAAATGTATTATTTTTTTGAAATAAATCTCTTAATGTAATTAAAGATACATGTTTTAGAAAAAATATTAATTTAAAATGAATCGATGATGAGTTGTAAGTGGCTTATTCAAGAGTTGGTTGGGCACATGACCCACCTAACACGATTACATAACCATTGGCGGAACTATAAGCAGAAACATGGATAAGGTTGAAACTTTTTTTAAACTCTAGTTGAGTTAGCATTAACTGCGTGGAGAATATAGTAGTTACTGTTGCATGTGAAACAGAGTTGGAACACTGGTGATTAATGCTATCGGTTAAGTCATCGGCTGCAATGTTTGTGCTTGGTGTTAATTCGGTGCAATGTGAATGCTCCTCCGCAGATCGCTGGCAGGTTGGGACTGTCGGCGGTCCCCAACCCCCAACCATCATTTCATTGAACTTCAAATATAACTTGAATACCATGTATGTTAAGAATCATGTGTAGCTAGGGCGGTTGTGTTATGTGCGTGCTCTCCCATAGGTTATAGTGTCGAGCCCTATGGACCTCAACCAAAATTTTAATATGCCATTACAGGGACACGTGGTGGCCTTAGGGCTGGCCACATGGCACCCTCTGATTGACCCACTAAACCAATGTACAACTAACTGACCAATAAAGAAGCAACACTTGTGAACCTGTGGTTGGCTCTGAGGAAGGAATATTCTACAAAATATTCCTTTTGATGATTAGACTTCCACCCTGCTCATAGACATCCTAGTCAACCTCGGTCAAGCTATCGCAAAATTTACCTGTTTGGCATTTCGATCAAAACGTGATATCTCCCTCGTATGACATTGGTTTTTCAAACTGTTTGTGGCACTGGAATCAGGAATACAAGATCTACACAACCATCCTAGTTTCAATCAAATCCTGTAATTTTGAATTTTGAGAAAAATTTATGAACTCCTAATCACTCCACCCCATTGGGAAGATTTTGAACCCCAAAAGACTTGATTACTTGTTCAATAGATGAGGGTACAACTCCCTCACCTTTCCAACCTTCATCCATTTTACCTTGCTTGGCTTAGTGCATTTGAGCCCAACTCGAACGTAGTCAACACTTCCCCTCTTGGATGCTCTTGTCCTCCTATGAAGAATTGTATTTTCCTTGAGCTCATCGAGAAATTATGGTGATAAATATTCAATAGAAGGTAGTTTAACATCACTTCCTTGATCATTGATCAAAGGTGGTTCATACAAACATAATTTTTCAACATCAACAACTGAATAAATTTGCATATAAGAAGGAAAGTCAAGTTGAAATGCATTATTACCAACTTGATTTATGATCTTGAATGGACCATATCAAATGGGTTTGAGCTTTTTACCTTCCCCTTGGATACTTTATTTTCTAATGTAAAACCATACCTCATCTCCCTCTTGAAATTTGTGATCAAATCTATGTTTTTCATGCATCTCTCTGTATTTTCTTTGACTTTTCTCAAGTTGTTCTCGAAATTTTTGATTTATAATTTGAGTTTTCTCAATGAAATTTTGAGCCTTGTGAATATCACTATGGCCATCAACTGTAACATCCTCCCCAAAGATGAAGTCTAATGGCGATTTTTGAAAATACCTAAAGCATACTTCAAAAGGTGATTTTTGAGTTGAAGAGTGCTTTGCCTGGTTGTAAGCATGTTGAATGTAATGCAGTTGCTCATCCCACAACTTAAGATGTTTTCTGCAATATCCTCTCAATAGATGAACAAAGGTTTTGTTCACCACCTCGGTTTTTCCATCGGTCTGCAGATAAAAATCACTACTCTTTTTAAACTTTGTGTCGATAATATTCCATAGATTGGACCAAAAATTCCCAATGAACCTAGAATCCTTGTCACTAACAATAGAAGTTGGAAATCCAAAATGAACCCAAACATGTTGAAAATAAAGTTCACCATTTTGTTCAGTAGTAATGGTTTTCTTACATGGCATAAGTATACACATTTTACTGAATCTATTCACAACTACATAAAGATAATGATGTTGTCTTCTTGACATAGGTAGACCTCCAACAAAGTCCATGGAGATATTCTCCCATCGCCTTGATGGTACCGGTAGTGGCGTGTACAACCCAAGTTTCCTATTACTAGGATTACTTGTTGCACACATAGAACAACCTATTATAAATCGTTACACATTATCTATCATGCGAGGCCAATAGAAATACCTTTGTAGATGTGCCACTATTTTGTTTGCCCCAAAGTGTCCAACAATAACAGATGAATGAGCTTCTCTTATGATGCTTAGCCTCTCTCCTTGTGGTATACACAGCTTGCCCAATTGAAATAGAAAATTGCTATGCATGTGATAATCTTTTTCTTCAACTTGATTCCCTTCACTCAAACTAGCATACACATCTTGAAAATCAATTTCATGTGCATATTTTTCTATGTAACTCTCATGTACAATAGAATATTTTTGAGTAAAGTGCATGCACTAATGATTAGTCTTGAAAGAATGTCAGCAACATTATTAAAAATACCATTTTTGTATCTTATAACCAAGTGAAACTATTGAAGAAATCCCATTCACCTAAAATTTATTGATTTCTCCAATTTTGTTTGTGACTGTAACTACTGTAATGGTTGGTGATCGGTATGTACAATCGTCTCTTTACCCATCAAGAAGTGTTTCCACTTCTTGACACTTTGTACCAACACATAATTATTTGTAATATGTAGGATAATTTGTCACAACACCATTAAATGTTGCATTACATAAACCAAATGGCATAACTAGCCACTCAAAGAGTCCTTGTTTGGTTTTGAATGTAGTTTTCCATATATCACTTTCTGCAATTCTTACTTGATGATATCCACTTCATAAATCTAACTTAGTGAAAAAAAATTCTTCTTTCATCTGATCAATCAAATCATCTATTATTGGGGGTGGGTAACAATTCTTTACCATAATCTTGTTCAAAGCTCAAAAATCTACACATGCACCAAGTCCCATATTTCTTTGGTATCAAGACTATGGGTGAACCGCATGGCGAAGTGCTTGGCCTTATGATTCCTTTGTCCAACATCTCTTTGATTTTCTTCTTTATTTCAGCATTATCCATTATCGACATGTGATACATACTGATCAGGGAAACTTTTAGGGGCTAATATTCATAGGTGGGCTAATTTTCCATGCTTTTTCTGAAAAAAAAGATTTGTCGATTTCCATTTTTTTGAAAATTTATTCACCGAAATTTTATAGTATAAATTTCTTTTACCCTAAAAATCGTCAAAATTATATATATATTTAAATATAAAATAATTATAAACCTAAATATTTGTACAAAAATATGATCAAAAATTTTACAATTTACATATTAGGGGCTAGTAAGATTTGCCAAAGTTTCTAAATTTTAAGATAAAATTCCATACTTAAAATTTTCCTGATACTGATGTTTGGAAGACGAAAATCTTGCTGCAACTGAATCTCATGTTGAATCTCTCTTTTTGGAGACAATCCTGTTGGCTCCTGAAACATCTCATGATGTGCATTAACTACATCATATAAATCTAATTTCAACTTACGACCACATCCCACAAATGATTCATGATAAACATCAGCTTTACGCTTAATTGTTAGAAGATCAAAATTCTTACTTGAATTTACCAACCCCTTTACCTGTCCAGCATTCACCATAGCAATGTTTGTCTTCTTATGATGTCCTCTAACAATTTACTCCTTGCCATCTTTGAATAAATGATATTTGTTCTCATGGCGATGGAAGATCGCTTTCCTATCATACAAGCAAGGACTCCCCAACACAATACCTATTATGTCAAGCAGAACCACATCTAATTCAACTATGTCAACAAACTTTGTAGTGATTTCAAACCGAAATATTCGTTTCTTTGAAACCTGTAAATTTGCATCCTTACAAATCTAACCTAATGGATATGGTTTTGGATGTGGTATGGTCTCAAGGTTAAGTTTCTTTACCAAGTATTCATAGATTAATTTTTCTTGTGACCTACTGTCAAACAGTGTGTCAATCTTGATATGCTTGGATATGACCCTCACATGAAACAATTCAATTATTTCTTCTTCATTTGGAGCATGTATGTGACAGTTTGATGTACTAATACTTGGTTTAGTTTCAATTTCTTTTCCCTTCATGTTCTTCAATCCCATGGTTGTAATCTTAGATTCATCACCTGAATCATCTCCTAAATCATGCTGAGATGTAGTTGCAGTTTTATGTTTCCCTTTGTTATTGATTTTCTTTGGCCTCATTTTAGGATGTAATTTCCAACAATGAGTTTCATCATGGCCTTCTTTTGAACAATGTTTACAAACCACTTTTTCTCCCTTTTTGTTAATAGATTCATTCTTTCTCTTTTACCTTTTGAGGTCTTCTCTTTGTTTTTACCCTTAAAATGTTTCTTTCTACCCTCTTTAGAAATGTTCTTCCCTCTAGCTTTTAGATGTGTGGGCTGAACACATACTTCACCTAGACTGGTGGGGTTAAACATGAGAATAGTATGTTTTAGGTAGCTATGTAAGCCTCCTATGTACTTGAGAAAATTATCTTGGCTCTGCAAATCTACCGCTAATAAGAGAGATCTTCTCCTAAATTCTTGGGTGTATTCTTGCATATTGTGTCCCTTCAATTGCCTAAAGTTTTTCCAGTTCATTATGGCCTTCTGCATATGAGATAATGGATAAAACTATTTTTTTATTGTAGTAATTAAATCTGACCATGATAAAATAATCTTACCATTCTTCGTGATCTTCTCCTTTGTTATGGCTTCCCACCAAACAAGTGTTGCACCTTCCATTCTCAATGAAGCTGATTGGATTTTGCTATCATCATCTTGATGGTTTTTTATTATCAAAAATACCTCAAATTTCCTAATCCAATTATCAAGATTTTATGCACTGAATTCACCATTAAACATTGGCAATTCAAACTTAACATCAAGTTTTAAAAAATGACTTTTACTAGTGTTCTTTGACTTGTGTGGCTGATGTACTTAAGTAGAAGTAGAGGATTATGACGATGAGAGTGAGGACGATGGCTCTCCATTGCCTCCATTTCCTCCATTTCCCATCTTTGACTTATCTTCATCATTGTGACCTCCTGAAGATCCCTGTCCTTCCTTGTGAAGCTTTGATCCTTCTCCTTCTAGTCACTCATTCCTTTCTTGGTAAAGGATTCTAACCATCTCAGGCATTTCGAGGAATGCTTTCCTAAACACACTTTCTTCCTCTTTGGGATCAACTTCTCCATTGATTTCTCCTTCCTCTTGAGGCATGTTTAAAGTAGCTTTTGAATCCATAGGAGGTGAACTAGGTGGTGGAGATTGTGTCAATATTTCTCTCATTTTCTTTGCCTCTTTTTGAGACCCTTCTTCTCCCACCAATTTGCCTTCTCCTCTCTTGAGCTTGAGCCTTGTAAGCATCTAAAACTTGCAAACTGTTAAAAAATTCTTTGCACAAAACAACACTAGAGAATAAACTCTAGTTCTGAAACCAATGTGATATGAAATGAATGTATTAGTTTTGTTGTGCTAAGTGTCCTTTCAGTTTATAAACATGTGAATACTTGTCTCTTTAGTTTTCTTAGGGATTGAGTATTTTAACCATGAATTTTGGATGATTTTAGTGAATTAGAAGCATGAAATAATCACAAACAACACTAAACAACAGTGTAAAACAGAGAAAAAATTCACCACATATAATTTACACAGCAAGCATGATGAAGCAGTTCACTCCTGGGCTACATCTGCTGGTCCAGCTACCAATGGCATGTCCATCTTTCATTATGCTAAAAAAATTTCTATTACATGTAGTTATAGGCCTCTAATGGTTGTTTTCTCTGCACCAATGGCTCCAGAATACTCCAATTAGTAAAAAATGAATCTTCATTCACTCTGAATGGGCGAAAATTGAGTCTCCTACTCATTTTCCCAGTTACACCTAGAAAATCTCCACTAAAAGTGGAGAACTCCACTTAACTAGAGTTAATTTAGTGAAATTCACCCAAAAGTAGGTGTGCTCCAAATATCCGTCTAAATAATCATTTAAATTTAATGTTTTTTTTTGGGCACATGACCCACCTAACACGGTTACATAATTGTTGGCGGAACTATAGGTAGAACCATGGATAAGGTTGAAACTTTATTTAAAATCCAGTTGAGTTAGCATTAACTACGCAGAGAATGTAGCGGTTACCATTGCATGTGACATAGGGTCGTAACACTGGAGGTTAATGCTATCGGTTAAGCTGTCAGTTGCAATGTTTATGGTTGGTGTTAATTAGTTACAATATGAATGCTCCTCCAGGGGCTGTTGGCAGGTTGGGACTCCCGACGGTCCGCAACCCCCCAAAACCATTTCATTGAACTTTAAATAGAACCTGACTACCATATATGTTAAGAATCATGTGTAGCTTAGGCGGTTGTGTCCTATGCACGCTCTATTGGAGGTCTCGAGGTTGAGCCCTGGGAACCTCAACCAGAATTTTAATATGCCATTATAGGGACACATGCCGACCTTAGGGTTGGCCATGTGGTACCCTGTGATTGGACCTCCAAACAAACATACAACCAAGTAACCAATAAAGAAGTCACACTTGTTAACCTGTGGTGGGCTGTGTGGAAGGAATATTCCTCAAAATATTCCTTTTGTTGACTGGACCTTCACCCTGCTGACTGGGCATCCCATTCAATCCTAGTCAAACTGGTGCAAAATTTACATGTTTCGCATTTTTATCGGAATGCGATATCTCCCTCATAGGAAATTTTTTTTTCGAACCATTCAAAACACCTGAATCAGGAAGACAAGATATATGCAACCATTTGGTTTTAACCCAACCCTTTAACTTTGAATTTTGATAAAAGATTATGAACTCCTGATCACTAAGATCCTCACATCACCATTATTCAATCAACAACTCTCTCACAGGTTGTGGGAAAGGGGGTTAGAGTCATCTAACACAAAAATAAAACATCGATTAATCTAGTATGCTATCCATAACTATAATATCTTTCTTAGATGTTAGACATACTAATATGATTTACCTTAAATAAATTGTTTCTAAGAGTTTTATTTCACACTCATATTGTGCATTGACACTATTGTACCTAACAACCCCATGTTTGACCTATTCATGGTATCTAATTGGTTTGACATTCCTAAAATTATTTTTTATCTTAAATTAAGTTAATATGGTGATTTACAAAAAAAATAATGTTGTTGAAAGCCTTGTAATAGAATACTTCCAAATTTAATGAAATATGGGTTGTTTTCTTGATACCTCTGCATGCTCAGCATCAATTTGAAATATGATTTTTTGTTGATTCCTCCTAGAATATCTATTTTTTTGCCCTTTATGTCTACTTTGAGCACTGGTAGCCTTCACACTCTTGGTACTCTGAAAATTTCTTTGTCCTTTCTTATTTATATTTTCTCCTTTTTGCTTCATTCATCGTTAGCAAATGCAGGCCTTCTAACTTTCCTCGTCCATTTTATTTAGGTTATCAAACTCCAACCTCTCTTTCATAAATATTGGTAAACTACTAATGAAGTGTTGCATTTTAGCTTTCTCCTCACGAATGTAGGGAACATATCTTAGTAAGGAAGTAAACTCGGTTACAAATTCGTCCAAATACAACTGGCCCAACCTCAGATCATGAAACTCCTTCGATTTTTCATCATAGAACTGTTATGTTAGATATTTATCCTTAAAATGTTTCTAGAAGTTATCCCATGTTACCTCCTACTCCTCAATTCCCATAACGGTCTTTATTTCTTCCCAATATAAGGTAGCCTTTCCTTATAACTAGTAAATCTCTTGTCTAGCCTTTAAATTATTGTCATACTCATAAATTTGAAAGTGTTTATTCATGTTGATTAACCAAGCCAAAACAACTTCCTCTACTTCTCCATGAAACATAACAGGCTTAAATTTTTTAAATTCTCCTTGAAATTCATTCGTTTTTGTCTTTTATACTCCTTCCCGCTCGTACCATTATTAGATTCCTCTCCATTATCATTTAATTCCCCTCCCAATTCTGAATGATTCTCCCTTTGTTTATGTGTTTCAACCCTATTACCATTATCAGGGCCTGGATCCTGATTCCTATGATTTTGTCTTTCTGAGAGAATCTTCATAATTATTTCTTGTTCTTGTCTCAATCTCTCATTCTCAACCCTTAAATTATTCATTTCATCTTGTCATTGTTGAATTGTTTCTAGTAACATTTCATTGGCATTGTAGGGTTCCTCTCCTAACTGCACCCACATTTCTTGGTTGGCTTCTACAATAGGTATCGTACCAGTTCCCACAACTGGTCGTATCTATGGTGTAATGCCAACTCCTATCCTCATCTTGTTCATTATGTGCAACATTTATTCCATAATCTCCAAAATAGACCACAATGTTGAAATGTGGCTCTAATACCACTTGTAACATGTTTACCCACATAATAAAATAATATAAAAAAAACCTTTTTACCAACCCAATTACAATAAAACTTGGGTTCATTAACATACAATTACACATTCACAAACCATAATAATGTTTAACTCCTTTACATAGTTGATAATGCAAATATGTTTATGTAATGAAGTGAATTGTGCAAGTCTAAACATTTTCATAATTTAAAATTATTCGAATGCTGCCCCAATATCATTGTGCTTATTTATATGTGGTTTTCAAAATTTATAATGTGTCTTGGCTTGGTCACATTACCATTTATTGGCATCAAAGTTTGTAGGTGGATATTTTAATTATGAACGCAAGCTAGTATCATTTTTCTTCGCCCAATTAATATGGTGCTTGGGAACTTTCTCAAACCCTATAATTGCACACCTATGATTTTCTCTACCGTAGATCTAGTGGGACCTTGATCCAAAAACTCTTCAGACTCCAAATTAGCTAAGGTAACTACCAAATTTTCCAAACTGGGTTGCCCGCCCTTTACACTCTTCCCTGCATGGGATGACCAATGCAAAAAACCCTTGTACCTTGGGGTTTTGGTTTTAATTTCACCAAGTAATCTTGCAGATTCCTCTTAGTTCCATTTTTTATTTCTTTTGGTAACCCCTAGATCTCTACAACCTAGACATGCTTTTTGATGCTAATGGTAATCTATAATTTCCTTGGGGTCTAACTTGAGCTGAGCTCAAGGTGGCATGGGGTTTCTGGGTACATGGTTGTAGGTCATCTCTTCCAGAAGTGAGAAAGGTAAGCTCCCTTCACTAATTGCTTACTTTTCCTTGCATCCAATGTTGGAATCCATAAGATTTTGGCATAGTCATTTAGAGTTGCGTTATTTTCAGTTCTTTTCATGGTACATATGCATTTGTAGCATTGGAATATTTCAAGTATACTACATTTCCGTCTTAAGTCTTTTATGTTCACGTTTTATTTCTAGTTATTATAGTTATCCTTGAGGGCATCTTCCTGTCATCTAACATCTGGACAAGGTGGTAGAGATGGGTTTTTCCCCGACTCTACTCCAATCATTTCTTCTGATATTTTGAGCATGTCTAGATGATAGGATTAACATGACCTAGATTATGACACCTACACGTGTTCCTCTTTCCAGATTCCCTAAATTTTCTATTAGCTCCACTTTGGTTTCTGGATTTAAACCGTACAATACATAATTATATTTTGGTGAATGGCGAGAGGCATTTTATACTTCATGAGTCAAAATATGGTGGCGAAGTTATATTATTTGAAACTTGTGTTCATTCAACACCACAATGAACTATTCTCTGAGGGTTTTCATGACTAGAAACTACTTATATTTCTACTAAATGTTTCTCTTGATTATGAAACATGTATGACTTGGTTGGCGCCATAAAATTACTTAAATTAAGTTTCTTTCAATTTTTTGGTTGTTAATTTGCAAGATGTATTGTTATAATCTAATGTTATTGATAAGGGTCTCATTAGTAGAAGTTTATATAATATTATGGCTAAGTTGTTTGTAATTGTTATGATATTTCTTGAACATGTTACAATCAAGGGTTTTTGTTTTAACATTTACTGGATTACCACCATTCTGTTATGGCTGTAAGTTTCTATTTATATAGTGTGCACAATTATTTTAATAAATTCATGTATATTATTCGACCCTTCCTAATTTTTTGTAGGGTTCTTTCCCCATTAATAAATTTCAGGCTTCAACATAGGGTTGCAGGGAACCCAAAATGGTCCATAGGTTGCTGGTTAGTCCGACTCGACCAAGGGAGTAAACTAGTCTTCCAAAAAACCTTCAAGTTTTTACCAGAAACATAATTCTGAGTCTTTTTTGTGTATATATGTACAATTAAATCGACTCAACCACATCTTACTTTCCAAGAGGAATTTGGTTATGAGTTTTGGGTATCTATTTACAATCCCTTCTCTTTTTCTTTTTTTATGTTACATGCATTGCGCGACATAGTAAATTCTTGTGTCCAAATACAAATGTAAATCGTTCCCATGAACAATCATATGATTCTTCATTACATTACAAGTTTATAGTAACTTGGCAATGATATTTCAAAGAAAATAAGACTATAAATACAATTAAAATGAAAATAATTGTTACACATCCCTTCCATGACTTTCCTTCGGAACAGGGTTTTCCTTCAAACACAGTTTCCTTCTAGACAATGTCACTACTCTATAGAGAATCTTTCAATGCATATTTACTTATCTATTTTTCAAGTTTTCTAGAAATTTAACTAGAAGAGACCACACCTCCCAAATGATGAGATCAGTAATTACACCCAATTGACCCCCGAGGCTTTTCACTTCCAAAGCAACAATTTAGACATTGTTTCAATAGTTAATGTCCTCAGGCACCAAGACTACTTAGTCCAACTTGGAACTATCAACCTTATTCAAGGCATTAGGTTTCCACTGCCTCTTGTTCCAATGCAAGAACACCCTACATACAATTTTCTACCTTACCTCCTTCTTTCTTCTCTGAGATGCCTCTAGCTTATCTTCTCCTCCTGCCTTCCTTTTCTCTTTTCCCACTAAGGTTCTTTTCTCTAGGTGGAGAGAGAAAAAATGTAACTATCTATAATGACTGGTAGTTTAAAACTGCATTGAGGGTCGTTTCCGTGAAATTTCCAAAACTGGTTTATTATGTTTATTTAACAAACCAAACACAAAATAAAAAATAACTGTAGCACTTAAAGGTCCATTTAGTTTCCCTCCAGTTGATAAGTTACTCAACCTAGTGCAGTAAAATTGAAAGGAAAAATATTTATAGAGGCTAGGGAGTGTTACACTGGTCTTAGATGATAGGTGGAGTATCCACCCAAAACGTTGGACAAGATTAAAAATCCTCTACACAATTTCATCCAAAAAAAATCTCTTAGTATGAACAATTGTCACAAATCTACACTCTCTCATAAAAATATAATTCTATATAACAGTTTATTTTGAAAGTTAGTATTATGTAGAGTCATTTGAATGATAAAAGTTTCATGTTAGATCTTCAGAGTGATAATAGTTATCAGCTTGGTGTTACACAAATATGATCCTTACCCAATTACAATTCCACACACACACACAGATATATATATATATATATATATATATATATATATATATATATATATATATATATAGAGGCCGCGGGGGTTAGCTTAATTGGGCGATTCCAAGTGGTTAGAACATCTTTACTAGTATATATAGGCCTCAAGGGTTAGCTCAATTGGTCGAGTTCATCTGGTTAAAGCATCTTTGCTACATTGGAAGATCATCAGTTTCAATTCTCTCAACACTCTCAACGTTAGACTCCTTTGTTGAGATGATAAAAAATGATAAGTGATTCCTTCGGTATATATACTTGGTACAAATATTTCTGAATGTAATGGTCAGCGATCTCCAATGTCAATGAACCAAATAAATAATTTTAGTTTAAAAATTTTAGAAATTTATATTAAATAACTTTAGTGTTGAACTTTTTTTTTGTAAGTTTTGTTGGTCCTTCCTATTTTCCATTAACCAAAAAGAGAAAAGAAGGTTACATATATTAATACTATATGGCCTCAACTTGCCCGCAGGAAACGAGGTTTATTGGCCACCTTAAAGAGTTATAAGCCAACCAATATTGATAAAGTTTGAACCCAATACTGTCAGATATGTCTAGTTTACTGTCTCTTACATACAAGAACATCATAAAATAAATGCTACCCGAAATATGCATAGCAAAAATAACAAAAAAGTAAATAAATAAATTATCATACGAATCGATCGGCGTCGGGTCCTTTACAGTAGAACCAGGCATGTCCACTTGATGCATGATTTATAGTTGTCAATCTATGCACGACACAGACATTTTGGTAGTGTTGCATAAGATGGATTTCTTGAATGTATCTTCTCATCACAGTTAGAATGGAGGCAGCTTTTGGGTCCCCTCCAATATCTTGAATATTGATAATTTCTTTCGCCAGTATATGTTTCATTGTCCAATAAGTATGAATAGACTGTTGAAATAGTGACAAGCTACTTCTAGTATTTCCTGGGTCCTTTAGATATTCCATTGCTTCTTCTTGTATTTCCCCCTCCTCTTTGGTGTTGCAATCACGCTCCCAACCTGAAATAAGTGTTTTAACTTGAGGCAGAGTGCATGTAGCATAGGCATCAAAAAGATTTTCCATAATCTCTTTTCGTGACTTCCTTCCGCTCTTGTTGGGGCCCGCTTTGTTCTTACTTTTATTATGTTTTCATTTGTCCTTGGCATCCTTTTTAACTGCTTGGCCTTTAACCATTGTATATTTCACGTGGAGTACCAACCATTGGATTGACTGATAATGTCGGGGCAAGTGCGAGACTAATGCTAAAGAAACACCTGTATATAATTTAAAGATACTTGTATATTGCAACAAAATTTAAATAATTGGTTTAGTTAAGCAATAGTGGAAAAGATCCAGATTGTCAAGAGTAACGTCCTCATATTTAGCAGGGAAATGCATGGCATCATTCCATATTCCAGTTGCCTGACGAGTTATAAGGGTGGGAATAAGAAGTTTCCTTTCCTGTCGCGATAGAATATGCATGGCGAGAATATTTCCATTCTCCCGCTGCATGTGAAATGATCTAGGGAAGAGACTTCACTAAAGAGAACATAGATCCCTTAAACGCCAAATCGTACCCCACAACAGAGGATAAAAAACCCAACAAACCAAACTGAAATCCCGCAAAGTTAGGTAGAAACCCCTTGAAATAGGACTGAAACCCCACAACCCAGGTAGATTAACAGCTGTGAGACCCTCTCAACACCACACTGTAGAATGACCTTCATGATAATCAGAGTTCAAGCCCCCCCATATTACAAAAAAACTAAGCAGATAAAACCTTGAATGGGGAATTCAACAGAGCGCTACCCACGGAAATTTCGTTAGAAGCCATGCAATAAATTTCATAAGATTGGCGAGCCAAGCCATTATGTTTGCATACAGAGCAGAAGGTCGGTCTAATGGTACATGGAGGAAAAAAAGCAAGACATGCAGGGTCGATATGCGGTCATGCAGAGCCAAAAGCAAGACATGCATAATTTAATTGAGTAAAAACACTGTTGAGGACCTTAAGACCACACACCTTGACAACAACCAGAAAACAACCAAGCTAAGGGAACTTAGAACCCTCAACCCCCATACAAATAAGGTATGCAGAATTTGACCCAATACCACAGAATAGAAGAGGAAGAAATTTAACAATTTCTACCCTGTCCTCAGAACTACCATTGTTTAGAAACTTAGTCACTGTAAAAATCCGCATAAAATTTAAAAAATTATTCCAGAACCCATACAATAAATTGAACCCCTAGAAGATTACAGAGTTATCAAACGCAGGGGTAAGAAGCACACTGAAGACATGTGAACCATCTCCAATCGCAACAACGGACATAATGTATAGGCTGAGAACATCCCAGGTTAAGGGATGCACTCTCGACGTCCAGCCCTGCGCCCGCGTGGTAGCTTCGTTGTCTTCTCTCTCTTCCACAATTAACTTTTGAAATATGTTACCTCCTTTCTCCTCACAACTCTTAGTAATCTCCTTAACATGTCAGCGTTGTTTCCAACACCTCTCTGACAACGTGAATTGACTACCACCCTCATTTAAGTCCATCATTATTTCACGTGGGTGGTAGTACTCACCCGCTTGCTCGCATTCACATCAAACAGTGGTGTATTACGCACGGCCTCATACCACCTCTCCGCTCCAATCTGCCACTTAGCACCCCGATCAAAGATTTAGTGTTGCAATTATTAAAAATTATAATTCAATGTTTTTATTTATAAATTATAATTATGATAGTGCCTACCTTATCTATTTATTTTCAAAATTTGATCACAAAATTGGGGTTCGAAAAGCACTAATCTACGGAGATGGTAGGCCGACAGTCTGGGACAAACTTTGGTTGGCTGGAGAAAACAGTTGCAAAAGCCGAAACTAAATTACACAATAGCCCCAGAATTGGAAGCGTCGGAATTACATGGTAAAATTGTGTCATCACATCCAACAATGCAACTTCAAATTTTAAAAAATAAAAGAAGAGCTCACCAAATCAAAGATATAAGTGTAAATGAAATAAAATGAAATTTTAACAAGATTGTTTAAATGATATATCGCAAGTTGAGAAAAACGTTTTTACATCTTTCTCATACAATTTTTTTCTTTATGCATCTTTTCTCTACATAAATTTAATTTTATAATTTTTATCTCATTTATTTATTTTCTTATTTAAGTTTTCGTTTTAACTTTTGAAATAATATTTTTTTAAATTTATTTATAATTTACTGAACTTTATTAAATAACTTACGTTTTAACTTTTGAAATAATATTTTTTTTAAATGATTTAAAATTTACTGAAGTTTATTTAATAACTTATTTCAGAACTCTATTAAATAACTTGTTTTAGAACTATATTAAATAATTTATTTTTAAGATTTTTATCGCCGTGGCATAAAAGATTCCTAAACATAATGTTTGAAGATCATATCTTTTCAGAGAAATTGAAATAAAGATAGAACGCATATTTGTTTCGATGTTATTAATAAAGATAAAAGTTATTTAAGTATCTTCTGAGTATAAATAGATTAATGTTTCATATTATTATATTTTTAGAATTTGACAAAAATATTAATTATTATTTAATTAAATAATATGGTTAGTAATTATTTTTAAATTATAAATTGAGTGCGGAGTATATTTTAAAATTGTTTTTTGTTTAGTTAAGATTTTTATTTACAAGGAAATATGTTAATCACATTTGGTAGGAGTAGTAAGAGTGAAAGTATATCTCTTAAAGATTATTAGGAATAATTTAAGGTGGCTTAATTTTCTTTGAATAATGGTGATGAGTCAATTTGCATTTGTGGATAGTAATCAATGATGAAGATCCTACTACTAATTTAACAATTGAATTATGATAAATTTTCTATTGTATAAAAAACTATAAATTATAAACAATTTATAAATCAATTCATAAATTAATTTTTAAAATATTTATATATTGTTTTCAAATTCTTTATGATTCAAGACAATGTAAAATTAGTTCATGCTAATATATAAAATGCTTTTTATCATTTAATTTTATTGATTTAAACATTAATAAACCACTCATTTTTAATTTTCAACTTATAATTTCTTCTAAAATAAAATGAATAAAATTTTTCATGCTAAAATTGGCAAACCCTACATTGTGGGTTCTATCTCCATGCTCCTAGACTCATATAATAGCTTGGATACCTATGGCACCTTTTATCCAATGCAAATATTTTTCACCCATTACCTTTGCATTGAGATAATGCAACATATGTCTTTGGAGTACTATATCCTTAAAAAAAAACATATCTTTGAGTTTAAGGTTGAAGACAATTTTAATGAGTTTTAAATGTAACGTGGGTTTTATATGGAGAAATTTGTTGGATTTATTGATTGTATCATGCTTATTTGATTAGAGATTTCTATAAATTCCAAACTTTTGTTTGGTTAGTAAATTACTAAGTTTTCTCTAAACATGGGTCAAAAAGAAGTTTTATTGATAAATTGTGTACTTTTTTTTAATTAGGAATAATGAAAAAATCGTTTATAGGAATGTTTCTCTACAAGATCTTGTTAGGCTTAATTTCAATGGCAAGTGCATGAAATTCTTTAAAGCTATTTATATTGGAAAACAATTTTGTTAAGAGATTCTAGATCAGTAATTAGGAACTCCTCATCTAATATTTGGTATTCTTTGAAAGTATCTACTTTATATATACTTTAGAAACTCCACTACAACATTTTTAAGATCATGTTGGGCTCAAGTTCAATTGTAATTGCATGATATTATTTAGAGCTATTCATATTAAAAGGCAACATGACATTCTTTAGCACTATTTATATTGAAAGATAGTATGAAATTTTTTAAAACTATTAATATTGGAAGACAATTTTATTAAAAAATTCTAAATGGATAATTAAAAACTCCTTATCTCGAATTTTATTTTATTTTAAAGTATCTATTTTATATATATTTTAAAATTTTCACTACAACATTTCTACTGACAAAGTTACTATTTTATATATATTTTAGAATTTCCACTACAACATTTTTTAATAACAAAGTTACTAAGTTAATTTTTCAAGATATTTTTTAATTGTAAATTATATGGTAAGCATATTAAATATACAACTCCTAAATAAAAAGAATTTGTATCGATTTAAAATATTAAAATATTAAATTGTAAATTTTATCTATTTTTTATAATTATTTTAATTATATGTTGTGTTCTGCATGCGCGCAGCCCCAGTGGGAGAGCGAGTGGAAGTTCAACATAGAAGATGGGTTGGCCGTCAACAACAACAATAACAAGAAGTGGTGTAAAATGGGAGATGCAATGAAAGGCAAAGCAGGAAAAGGAAAGAAAATGTCAAGGGATATGGGAAGGGTATTTTATCATAGGCAGCCCAGTGTTGTTCTGCTCTCTCCTTGAAAGATTCAAGTGCCCCCACTATTTTTTTTCCCAAAAAGGCGAAATCTGAGTTATACAGAGATCTGTACTGGACTGGATTAGAGATTTTTTTATTGGTGAAGTCCAAAGCAAAATTTTGTATTTCTTCTTTTGTTAGACTTACAGATTGGTCAATCTGAAAGCTCTTCAAAGGAATTCCATGGTTATAGATGTTAACTGCAAAAATTCATGTGTTAAGACCGAGACTGATCACTATTTTGTTCTACTAATTTGATTATATTCGTTGCGTATTTTGGTTAATGTTTTCTAGCAGATTCCCAATATATACAGTGCGATTGATGTAGAACTGGCGCATGTTCATTAACAGTTCATCACAAAATTAATGAACTACAAATTAAAAAATTCAGACCGAGTCAAATGGAGAGTCAAATGGAATTAAGGCATTGTTGATGCCCCGAAAATCATTACATCAACATCGGGGGATAACCACCCGGTCCGGACCTTAATACAACTCCTTTTCCGTTTGGGATGGTGGCTCCGACTAGATATAATGGGACCAGTTTCCCAGTAATGAATAAAAGGGGTGGATGAATGATTGGTTTTCTAATAAGTGATAATGAATGGAGGACTTAATCTATAAGTGAAAACGTAAATGACTATTTTATCCCGGGAAGCTTCTATTCTTAAGTGCAACGTTTGGTGATCTGTGTTCGTCGATAGGCATATAGATGACACTATTCAATAAACAAAGACATTTATTTAAATAATAATTTCTTCGTTCAAATAGTTGAACGAAGTAATTGATAAAACATTGTTACACTTATCTTTTTATATTACTGATACATGAATGATTAGAAGAATAGAAAACTGTAAACATCCAGTAGTGGAAAGTATAAAGACTGCTGTTAAAACACATTCATATATTCAATAATAGCAAGAATGATCAAACAACAATTTACATAAAAGAATAAATTCAGACATAGATAATAGTACCATATGAGCTGCAAATCTTTCCCAACGTCAATCGCAATTTGAATTCCTTCTTCCGACTCAGAAATAATTTTAAATAAAGGCAGTAGTGCACATCCACATAAAAGCTTCGTTATCAAAATTTGGAAAAATTGGTCCAGTTTTCATAAAAAAATATGCCTGAAGTACAGTAGTGCAACTTCATGTTTCAGTCATATACAAAAACTTACGACCCTTTCTAAATACATGAAAGGGTCTATAAATACTAAATTAAACTAACAAACTACAAAATTAAAATGCTACTAAATTGGTATAACCCGATCTTGAATATCTCCCCTACAGCAATCTGGTAATCAGCATCATGATTCATCACTCTGGCTGTTTGCCTTTTGTCCTGAGTTGGTATATTTCCAGCATTGGTTCCACTTCTTGAGGGCGGCTGAGATGAGAATTGATTTGAGCAGCATAGGTGGCATCGTGTATATCGGGAATGATACACCCGATTGCATCCGTTAAGCATTTGAGGGCGGCTTTCTGGCTGTATGGTTTTACTAGGAACAACTAATAGGTGTCCCAAGTTAAACTTGTAATTCCTGTAATCAATTTCCCATTCTTTTCTAGCTCTTGACAACATGATTGTTCCAATGTCTTGGGTGATAATAATTTACCTGGAGTACATTGAGAAATCATGTTAGACAAATAGAGAGTATTATTAATTAAGTCAATCAAATTGTTCATAGATAATCTGCATCTAGAAACTTCTCTCTCTGCTTTCATTAACTGGGACTGCCATTCCATAAACAGAATTTCTTTATGGGATTCTACGATTTTAGGCAAATTTGCTGTCTGACCCTCATTAGTGTTCTGCCAAGTAAGAAAATCTGTTAAAGTCTCATCGGCTTGTTCTAAGTCCTGCCTGGCATCAACTGATTTGTTTATTAAAGATGTTGTTATTTCACACAGAGGTTCAACTTGGGCAATTTGATGACACAACAATCTTATTTATGTTATGAGTGCCTTATTAATCTGTATTGCTTCTTCTCTGAAACTGGCAGGCTGGGGAAGATTCTTGAACTTTTCTATTTGAGCTGTTAATTGAGCAATTTGCTCATCTTTTGTTTTTATCATTTGTTCATTCATTGTTTTCAATTTTGCTAATGCCTCCGATGATTCTTTCTGCTTCTGAATTGCTGCTGAATCTGCTTTCTGTTGTGCCTCTGATAGTTGTGTTTGTAATGAAGCGATTACTTGATCCTTTTCTTTCAACAAATTGCTCACCTCCGATGCCTTGTCCATGGTGGCCGCTGAATAGGCACCAGCATATTGAGACAACTTTGTCAGGTCATCGGAGGGGTTGCATTCTTCCTTCCAAACTACATTGGCTGTTACTGTCTGTCCAGGAAACAGGGAAGGTTGATCAATCCTTCTCCTTTTTCGTTGTTGCTTTATTACAGCCTTGTGTTTTGGGCTATAGAAAACATCCCATGGAGGAATATCTTCTACCTGCAAAATAATTTGATCTGAAGGGTCCTTGGGAATTATTTCTAATCCTGTAGTCGGGGGTAGACCGCTGGTTTCTTTGCTTGAAACCCTTTTTGATATTGTATCCTATGTATTGGCCGCTTTGGATGTATCGGCATTCTTTGAGCTCTCAAGATTGCTTATAATTGAATAAAATTGTTGCCATTCCTGGAGAAATCTTCGGTCAATCTGAGTGTCGACATTCACCTTCTTGCTGCTCTGCTCCTGCTGCCTTTCCTGTTCCTGATCACATGTTCTCTGTGCTTCCTCTTGTTCTTTCCTCTTTGCCTCTTCCTGTTCTTTCCTCTGGAGTTCCTCCTGCTCTCTTCTTTTGACTTCTTCAGAGATTTTGGATGTAGCAGGATGTTTGCTGGTAAGCTGCTGCTCAGGCTCGCTTGATTGTATCATCGGGGCAGTGGCTAACAAATCTAGAGGCAGAGTTTGCAACCTCTGCTCTCTAAGTTTGTTAAATTCAACTAACCCGTCGTCATGGTATCTTATTTTAGCTATCTCTTGAACCTGAAATATTGACTCAACTGAGGAGAACAGGTCATCAAACTCGTCTTCCTTATGTTTAAATTTAGTGAGTTTAGCCTAATCTAGAACATTATAGGCGACCTTTTTCGGATCAAAACGTCTGTTAGGCAGAGTGGCGAGTTTTAATATATTAATCTTTTCCGCCTCTTTCTCTGCGTGTTTATAATCACGCAAAGTATAGACACCACACCTTAGAGGGAAAGGAGGCCAGACTTGCTTCTTTGAATTCCTGAGATTCTTTGTAGCCGATGCGGATGTAAGCTGATATGCTATCTCTCGAGCTAAGAGTTTGTCTGGTATATACAAGGGGAGGACATGAGGTCTGGCCTGGCTACCGAAAACTCTTACATAAGTGAATTTTTGCTCTCCGAACCAGGTTCCTAGGGCTGTCAAGTCAATCTCTGCTTGAGAGGAGATCTTAGGAGTAGGTCTAGCAAAAATTGCATAGTAAATAGGTAGCATAAGTCCGTTGCAGAGTTGATATAGGTGGTGTTTATAATGGGCTTTCCATAATTTCTGGTGATATATATGAATGGGCATGGGGTCTTGTGGAGTCCATCTCCACCCTAACACAGGAAAATCGGAATTAAAACAGAGGGTATCTAAAATGTAGGCACTAAAGTAAAATGGAGGGATGATTCTATCAGTAACACGGGATTTGTTTCTGAAGTCAAGAATAGAAGTTGCTAACTTATCCGATAATATATTCCCCCAATCCATGATTTCACTATTACATGCTGCTTCCATCAAAGGTACCATCTCTATGGAAAATTTTGAAGAATCATGCAATCCCCACATTCAACACATCATAGCTCCAGCATAACAATAAGGAGAACATAAGGAATTGACGGAGTACTTACCCGAAGACTCATGTTTGTGTTTCGCCGGGTTCTGTCTCCATTCCCGTATAGGCTCTGACTCAGTTTCATTTTCATCTCTAAACTTCTACAGGAATGCTTTATTATACTTCTTCTTTGGTTCGGGAAAATGGTACATTTGTCTGTCTCAAATCATTAGGCTGAAACGAACCGAAAACCCTCCCATCAATAGTGCAGAATATTCTGTCCGTAATTGGAATTTCTTCAATGGCCCATCTCACTACATCTGTATATGGAAGAATTTGCTCCCGAGCCGCTACCCTGTGTAGGTAGGAATCAACCAAATATTTCAGAGTAGCGTCAGATTTCTGGCTCGAGCCTGCTGTAGCTTGTACCGATGTTTGCTGAGGTTCCTCGGCTTCAACCAGGTTGTAAATGCTCTGCCAAATAGTATTACCGAGACCAAGACAGGTAGTATCTGAGATTAATCCTTTTTTGTTTGGTCCCGGATCGGCAGCATGTTGTTCTGTTACCACAGAAGCTGAAGCTATTCCAGGTTTCTTAGATTTTTTCCCCATTTGGTCTGAATTTGCTACTGCGGAGAAGCTCTGCACAAGAGTTAAAATGAACGTAATGCGGAGAATAGATGGCGAAAACTAAGTACAGAAGAATTATGTCAATCAATGAATAATGAAAGATAATCATAAGACGCCCGCGGATACAATCTCTGAAGGGATTTAGGCATAACTGCTCCATTAATTAGCCGTTTAAACCTATCAATCAATTAAATGCTCATTATATCCTTCATTTGCCGAATAGTCAATTAAGCGTGGATTTGATTTTTTATTTGGCGGTTGGGCGCAAGTGAATCACTATTGGGAAGCGGAAAGGATTTTTAATAATAATTAATATGCCGAAGCCATATCAATCCTTTTTGAAAGTCGCGTTTGGCTTTATCGCGATCGGCGATCAGAGGAAGACTTGGGCAGTTTTATTTGAGTTATTGTAGAATCCCCGATCGCCGATAGCGTTATCGCTTAACTCACATCGGGAGCTTTTAAGGAAAAGAGTTTTGTTGTTATTCATATTGCATTCCCCGATTTCCGATAGTGATATCGCATCGGAGCCAGGAGAGGGGCCTTTTGATGTGATTGTTTTATTTTCCCGATTGCCGATGATTTATTAACTCAAAAGGTTTTATAATGTTTTGTTTGTTTTCGGACCTTTTTAGAGGAATGATGAGTTAATACCAATTTAATCTAAAAGGGACCCATTTCATATTATAGTTTTCTAAAGCAAAATTTTATGAAATGGGGGGTTGTTGTATAGCACAACAATTGGCGATTCGCTGGGAGAAACAATTATCTCTGAGAAATATTGGAATATTTGAACTTTCTTTATATAGAAATCTTTATCAAAAAGAAAGGAAGATTCTAATATAACTAAGTATACATACATTCTGAATATAATAAAGGCTATTTTTGCTAATTTCTTCTCTTGTTAAAATTAAATACATTCTAAGTTTTAAATTGGCCTCTATTGGTTGATAATGATAAAACAAAACACCTTTCCAACTTAGCCTTTTTTTATTGACTCCTTTGTCATAGGTAGAGCCTCTGCTGCCAGCAAACGTTCATAGTTTCGACAGGGATACCTTTTAACCATTTGATTGTCCATGACCCCTCCCATCTCAGAGTATGATTAAAAGAATGAATTCAAAATATGTTTTCATATTTTGTATTTCTTTTCTTTTCCATTATTTTGTAAGATAAAAAAGCCATTGTCCTGGTTTGGTTGCCAGCTGTTTGACAATGCCATTCACTGGTTGTAATCTAATCGAACAACCTGGCTCGTGATGAGACCCCTTGTCTTATGCTTATAAGCCATTACCCTGTTTTGGTATGCAGTGTTGGTAATGTCGGTTAGACTATTTTCCAATGATCATGGTAAGCAGGCTTGTGATAAGACCTCTTATCTTTATATCAGATATTTTATAATTACACTCTGAGTAATCATAAACTTGGATGAATGGGATGGACAATTTTCTCCTTAAGAGAAAATGGATGACAAGGTAAGAGTTGAAGATGCTAAGATTGAATCAGTTTCTATTTTGATATTGATAACCCTTTTGTGGCCAGTTTGAAAACATTAAAATGATTTACAGTACTTCTAAATCTTGAGAAGATTTCACAAAAATAAAATGGGGTTTTCATAAATGTGAATATAACTAATTCCATAGAAATTGTCCCCCCCCACCCTTTTTTTAAAGGCTTCTATTTTCAAAAGTAAATATTAAAAGTACTTCTTTAGAGTAACTTTTCAATATAGCAAAGGCCAATAGAAGCTATTTTACAACTTTATTTCCTAATGGTCCTAAAAACATAAATCCTACTAAAATTAAAAGAGAAGGGGTTACCTTCTCAATTGAAGAATTTCTTTAAGATGAGGCCATTAACAGGAAGAGAGTCCCTCTTTCCTGATAGATCTTGTAATATGAATGTCGAATGGCCTATCTTTTCGCTGATTTGAAATGGTCCAAGCCACATCTTTTGGAACTTGGTGTGTTTACCTTTATCCTCATGGGCTTTATCCCATTTCAGAACTAGATCACCAACCTGCAACTGTTTAGAACTAGACGAAGCTGAATCAAATGATGTTTTGATTATCTGTTGATGTTTTGCATGAGTAATTTTGGTCTTTTCTCTTTCTTCTTCTAATTTTAAAATTTGATCATGTCTGAGTTGGATAGAAGAAGAGGGGCTTTCTTCAATAAACTGAACTAGGGCTAGAGAAGGAAGTGCTAGATTGGTTGGTAGTATTGCTTCTTTCCCATATACAAGATTGAATGGAGAAGTACCTATAGAGGCCTTCTGCATTATTCTATCAGCCCATAGTGCGAATATTAAATATTTGTGCCAGTTTTTATGATTCTGTTCAATAGTTCGCTTAATGATTTTAAGTAGATTTTTATTGGTAGACTCTACTAGACCATTACCTTGGGGATAGTAATTTGCAGAATATTTCAATTTAAATCCTCTTTTAATAGCGAACTCAAACATGGCATTTCCAGAGAAATAAGATGCATTATCAAAAACAAGAGCATTTGGGACACCAAACCTGGTAATGATGAATTGATCTATAAATTCTATAATTCCTTCAGAATTTGTTGTCTTTAACGAAATTGCTTCAACCCACTTGGTAAAGTAATCAGTAGCAGTAAGGATATACTTATGTTGTTTGGAGGACTGTGGAGTTATTTCCCCAATGATATCCAATCCCCATTGTTCAAAAGGTTGCTCAATGTTGACTGGTTGCAAAGGGAAAGTTGGTTTTCTTTGTCTTCCACTGGAGGTTTGACAACTTCGGCATTTCCTTACATATTCGTGAGTATCTCTGAATAAAGTGGGCCAATAATACCCAGCATCAATGATTTTGTGAGCTGTTGTGTCAGCTCCAAAATGTCCTCCGGCTAGTCCATCGTGTAGCTCCTGCAAAACCTTTTATGCTTCAGGTTTTTCCAGGCATCTTAATAAAACTGAATCATAATTTTGCCTAAAAAGTACATCATCAATGATTATGAAGTTTTTTGCTTTTAATCTAATGGTCCGTTTGTTTTTATAAGAAAGATTAGGAGGTGCATATCCATTTTTCAAATAAAAGATTAAATCTGCGTATTGAGATTCAGAATTGGTAATACTTATCTGGTTGATTTCTTCAGTATGTTCTGTATCACCTGATTCCGGAATGTTGGATGCTCCTACTAATAACCTGCAAAAACCTTGGCCTCTAACAATCTTTGCTGGCTTGATTTCCAAATCATACTCTTGAAGTGTTGTAACCCAATTTGCCATTTTCTCACCTAATTCCCTTTGGATCAGTAATTGCCTTACTGCAGAAAAAGGAACTATAACTTTTGTATGGGCTTTTAAAAGGAAGGGCCTGTAGTGTTTAATGGCTTTATACACAGCAAAGGCTTGTTTTTCAACTTCGGAGTAATTTAGTTATGCACCCTGGAAATTTGAACTAAAAAATGAAATCGGTGCTTCCAAGTCGTGATCACTAATCTGAGTGAGTACCGCTGCATAAGATGAATCGGACGCGATAGTATATAATGTGAAATGATTAGTAAAATTGGGAGTGTTTAAAGCGGGGGCATTGATTATTGATTGTTTGATTAAATAAAATGCTTCCTTTTCCACAGATCCCCATCTAAACACTGAATTTTTCTTAATCATGGTTTGTAACGGTAAAATGATGTGAGAAAAATCGGGAACAAATCTTTTGACAAAGTTGATCTGACCTAAAAATGACTGCATGGATTTTTTGTTATGAGGAAATGGGATTTCAGAAATTTCTTTAATCTTGTCAGGATCAATATAAATACCATCTTTGGAAACGATAAAGCCCAAGAGCTTTCCTTGATTTAGAGCAAAGAAGGATTTTTTGGGATTGAGTGAAATACCATACCTTCTACAGCGTTCAAAGATTTGATTCAAATCATGTAAATGGTTGGATCTCTTTTTAGAAAATATAGTAATGTCATCTAAATAGACGACTACTGTTTTGTTGATCAATCCTTTGAAGGCTATATCCATTTCTCTTTGGAATGTAGCTCCTGCATTAATAATTCCAAAAGGCATTTTCTGATAGGCGTAAGTTCCCCATTTTGTTCTGAAAGTAGTTTTGAGTCTGTCATCAGGATGGACCAGAATTTGGTTGTATCCTGAAAAACCGTCTAGAAAGGACATTAGCTCAGAACCTGCTACCAAATGGAGTATCTGCTCCATGGTAGGTAATGGAAAATTATCTTTTTGGCTTGCCTTATTCAGATTTCTGAAATCTATACAAATCCCGATGTCACCATTTTTCTTCCTAACAGGCACCATATTGGAGACCCAGTTTGAATGCCGGACAGGAAAAATAATCTTTGCTTTCAAGAGTTTATTGAGTTCTGATTTTATCTGACTCTCTAAGTTTGGATGTATTTTCCTCAATTTTTGTTGAACTGGTTTTTTTTCAAAAAGCATTGGAATGGTATGCTGGATGATTGATGTATCATATGTTTTTAAGTCATCAAACTTCCAAGCGAAGACATGTTTATTTTTCCTTAATAATCTAATAAATGCTATCCTTTCTTCCACAGAAAGCCCTAGTCCTAAATTGATATTTTGAGGGTTCTGCTCAATACCGAGATTTATCAATTCAAATATTAAGGTAGAAATTTGGAGTTTTGAATTGGTTACCTGTTTAAACCTGTCTTTAATATCATAGAGATCTTCAAGTTTAACCACAGGTTTTGGTATTGAGTTTTCCTCGTGCTTTTCTTTTATCTGAAGATCATGATCGTTTTCATCAATGATCTGATCATTGTAGGACTTGTCGGAAGTTAAGAAATGTAAGATGTCTTCATCGTGATTAAACACTCGCCAATTGGTGACATTGTCAGGAATTGATGGCCTAAAAATCAACTCTACTGAAAATCTATCTGGGCTATAATCTTCGGAAGGTAGGAGTTTAGAAGCAACATTGGCTAACAAGTCAGCTGCTGCATTCTAGGATCTAGGAATAGGTGAAATATTGAATGCTAAAAAATGAGATATAAGTTCCTGGACTAAAGACTGATAGTGTTTGAGGTGATTAGAGAGACAATGGATTGTATTTCGAACTTGTTTTATAACAATCTCTGAATCGCCAAACACTTTCAAATATTGGACTTTGAGGCCAATAGCTTTATATAGTCCTTGCACCAAGGCCTCATACTCAGCTGTATTATTCGTGCATTCAAATTCTAACCTACAAGAAAGCATTGTTTTTTCTCCCTCAGGGCTGACTAGAATACACCCTGCTCCTGATCCTTCACTGGATTTAGAACTGTCAAAATATAAAGACCAAAATAAAGAATTATCAACAATTTTATTTACAGAATTCTCAGTAACATTAACACATCATGAACTGTCAGTTTGTGAAAAATTTTCAATTTGGGATGTGAAATTGTTTACTAAGAACGGAGATGGTTGGGCAATATAATTGCCAAAGAATGATTCATAAGAATAATTTCCCAATATATTATTATTAAATGCAATTGGTTGATTCTCTTGTTCGAACTCTGTGACAGTATGGGTCATGTGTTTCTCCCGATTGATTTTTATTTGATTTGGCTTTCCCTTGTAGGGCAGCCACATATGAGACCAATCGGTAGAAATATACCCATGGAGCTTCTCAAACCAATCCCTGCTCAAGATTAAACCATAAAACTCAGGTATATCAGCGATTAAGATATCAATTCTTTGAACTACTCGTGGATCAGCCGATAACCTGATAGTAACAGAATTTATTTCCCCTAAGACTTGGACTTTGGTTCTATCTAACTGCACAATGTGAATTGAAGACTTTTGGGGTTCTATGTTCAGTTTAGAACAAACTGAAGCTGGCATTATAATAGATGATGCCCCTGAGTCAATTAAACAGTTGTGTAGATTTCGATTGTAGATTTCGAAGGTTAAGAGGAAAGGGGGGGTATGGGAATTTGATCTGTCTCCGATTAGAATCGTATCAGTAGCCTCAACTCTACCAGAAGGTGGTTGTCCTGAATCATTTGCAGCTTTGGCACTAGGAAGAGGCGAGGAAGGAACTGCATTTAGTTCCTTAAGAAGCAATTTCTGCTGATGTTTTAATTTACTGAGTTCAAACATGGTGATGTTTGCCTTAGTCTTCTTCATGTCATCAATAATATTGTAATCCATTGAATCCGATACTACCAACGTCTTTGATGTTGAAGGTATATTTGAGGACGATGGTTAGTTTTGAGGGACTGTTGCAGCCGGCTTCCTTGTGGGTACCTTTTCCTTTGTAGTATTAGTACCTGCACTCCTTTTCTTGGAACTTGCCTGGGTAGGTTCAGGGGTACTTTTGCTCCTAGTAGTCACAGGAAAAGCTTCTTGTTCAGTTTCGGTGTCATAGTTAGGCAATATGAAGTCCCACATTCCATGGCATTCAACGACTTCCTCTTCCTCAATTTCATTGGATGATGTAATTGTTTCATCTTCTTCTTCTTCCTCAGGGTCTGAATCTGCATTGGATATAATATTTGGTGGTTTTGACTCAGTTTTCTTAAAATTCCTATATGGTTTCTTTGTTGAAGTTTCTGCTACTTGCTTTTTGATTTCAACCATTTCTTTTGACATTGTTTTGAGGACCTTTTGAAGACCCTCCATATCGTATGGATCTTTGGTGTTTTTCTTCTTTGAATCGTCCTTGAAAGACACTTTTTTGGATTTCCTATCTTCGAGAGCAGCTTTCTTTTCCAAAGCGATTATACGTTTTTCCACAGCGATGGCTTCTTTCATATTTTCGGCTAAAGTTGGTTTCCCAGCCCTATCTACAAAAATGGCTATATTTGAAGGTAAGGCTGTGATGTATCACTCGCTTCTAATTTGTTCACTTGGCTTGGAATCGGTGGGAATTTTATTCAAGAGCTTATTGAATCGGGAGTTAAACTCCTTAATTGGTTCTCTAGACTCAATTCTTAGATTTGAAAGGTCATTAATGAGCGTGGCCAAGGATCTATCGTCGCCATATTTGGTAAGAAACTGCTCCTGAAAGGTATTCCAACTGGTAATGGATCCAGAGGGTAAGGAAAAATACCAAGACCCAGCTGATCCTTGTAACGTGTAGGGGAAAAGTCTAACTACAACATCTTCTTGTGTTACTCCTTTTAGATTAACTGACAACATGAAATTATTTATGTGTTCTTCAGCTAATGTTCCAGCGTCTGGATTAAACTTTGGTAACCACTTCTCAGGATAATCAGGTAATGGATGTAATGGTGCAGGCATAGTGACTGCACCAGGACTGTTCCATGGATTTTGAGCCATCTTGGGAGTACCAACGTTTACCTGTGGTGTTCCAGGTGTTTGGGGAGGAGGTGGTAATGAAGACTGAAAAGGTTGTGATGTTGAAGGTGGTGACCCCTGGTGAACAATAATATGTAATGGGGAAGTGGATGTTTGACTTCGCACTGGAGATGATGAGATGGAAGATGATGGAGAAAAGGTCTCACTATCAGAACCTTCAGTGTTCTTTTTTGCCCTTTTCCTTTGGGGTAAAGGCAACTCAGTTGGTTCAATGCCGAGTTTTTCGCTTTGAAGTCTGGTGAGAGGGTGAGGTAGGCGGAATTGCGAAGTCTGATTGCCTTGAGATACTTCAGATCTCTAAGGTGATATGGAGAAGCTTTGAAGTTTCTGGATGATAGACTGAACTTCAGGGGACTTCGGACTTAAACGTTCTGAAGTATGGTGTGATTGAGAAGTGATAGTTGATCCCTCTTCTTCTCGTTTGGACACTGGTGTTTCAGAATGAAAACGGGAGGTCTGAGGTGAGGTGGAGGGTGATTTACTCTGAGAATGGTCTGTAGGTTTTGATTTACTCGCCATTCATAGTTGGCCCTCCTTCTAGCGCCAAAAATGTTGATGCCCCGAAAATCGTTACATCAACATTGGGGGATAACCACCCGGTCCGGACCTTAAGACAACTCCTTTTCCGTTTGGGATGGTGGCTCCGACTGGATATAATGGGACCAGTTTCCCAGTAATGAATAAAAGGGGTGGATGAATGATTGGTTTTCTAATAAGTGATAATGAATGGAGTACTTAATCTATAAGCGAAAACGTAAATGACTATTTTATCCCGGGAAGCTTCTATTCTTAAGTGCAACGTTTGGTGATCTATGTTCGTCGATAGGCATATAGATGACACTATTCAATAAACATAGACATTTATTTAAATAATAATTACTTCGTTCAAATAGTTGAACGAAGTAATTGATAAAACATTGTTACACTTATCTTTTTATATTACTAATACATGAATTATTAGAAGAATAGCAAACTGTAAACATCCAGTAGTGGAAAGTATAAAGACTGCTGTTAAAACGCATTCATATATTCAATAATAGCAAGAATGATCAAACAACAATTTACATAAAAAGAATAAATTCAGACATAGATAATACTACCATATGAGCTGCAAATCTTTCCCAACGTCAATCGCAATTTGAATTCCTTCTTCCGACTCAGAAATACTTTTAAATAAAGGCAGTAGTGCACATCCACATAAAAGCTTCATTATCAAAATTTGGAAAAATTGGTCCAGTTTTCATAAAAAATATCCCTGAAGTACAGTAGTGCAACTTCAGGTTTCAGTCATATACAAAAACTTATGACCCCTTCTAAATACATGAAAGGGTCTATAAATACTAAATTAAACTAACAAACTACAAAATTAAAATGCTACTAAATTGGTATAACCTGATCTTGAATATCTCCCCTACAGCAATCTGGTAATTAGCAGCATGATTCATCACTCTGGCTGTTTGCCTATTGTCCTGAGTTGGCATATTTCCAGCATTGGTTCCACTTCTTGAGGGCGGCTGAGACGAGAATTGATTTGAGCAGCATAGGTGGCATCGTGTATATCGGGAATGATACACGTGATTGCATCCGTTAAGCATTTGAGGGCGGCTTTCTGGCTGTATGGTTTTACTAGGAACAACCAATAGGTGTCCCAAGTTAAACTTTTAATTCCTATGATCAATCTCCCATTCTTTTCTAGCTCTTGACAACATGATTGTTCCAATGTCTTGGCTGATAATAATTTACCCAGTGTACATTGAGAGATCATGTTAGATAAATAGAGAGTATTGTTAATCAAGTCAATCAAATTGTTCGTAGATAATTTGCATCTAGAAACCGCTCTCTCTGCTTTCATCAATTGGGACTGCCACTCCATGAATAGAATTTCTTTATGGGATTCTAAGATTTTAGGCAATTTTGCTGCCTGTCCCTCATTAGTGTTCTGCCAAGTAAGAAAATCCGTTAAAGTCTCATCGGCTTGCTCTAAGTCCTGCCTGGCATCAACTGATTTGTTTATTATAGATGTTGTTATGTCACATAGAGGTTCAACTTGGGCAATTTCATGACACAACAATCTTATTTGTGTTATTAGTGCTTTATTAATCTGTATTGCCTCTTCTCTGAAATTGGCAGGCTGGGGAAGACTCTTGAACTTCTCTACTTGAGCTGTTAATTGAGCAATTTTCTCATCTTTTGTTTTTACCATCTGTTCATTCATTGCCTTTAATTTTTCTAATGCCTCCGATAATTATTTCTGTTTCTGAATCGCTTCCGAATCTGCTTTCTGTTGTGCCTCCAATAGCTGTGTTTGTAGTGAAGCGATCGCTTGATCCTTTTATTTCAACAAATTTCTCACCTCTGATGCCTTATCCATGGTGGCTGCCGAATAGGCACCAGCATATTGGGACAACTTTGTCAGGTCATCGGAGGGGTTGAATTCTTCCTTCCACACTACATTGGCTGTTACTGTTTGTTCAGGGAACAGGGAAGGTTGATCAATCCTTCTCCTTTTCCGTTGTCGCTTTATTACAGCCTTATGTTTTGGGCTATAGAAAACATCCAATGGAGGAATATCTTCCACCTACAAAATAATTTGATCGGAAGGATCCTTGGGAATTATTTCTAATTCTGTAGTCGGGGGTAGACCACTGGTTTCTTTGCTTGGAACCTTTTTTGATGCTGTATCCTGTGTATTGGCCGCTTTGGATGTATCAACATCCTTTGAGCTCTCAAGATTGCTTATAATTGAATCAAATTGTTGCCATTCCTGGAGCAATCTTGGGTCAATCTGAGTGTCGACATTCACCTCCTTGCTGCTCTGCTCCTGCTGCCTTTCCTGTTCTTGATCACGTATTCTCTCCTGTTCTTTTCTCTGTGCTTCCTCTTGTTCTTTCCTCTTTGCCTCTTCCTGTTCTAACCTCCGGAGTTCCTCCTGCTCTCTTCTTTGGACTTCTTCAAAGATTTCGGATGTAGCAGGAGGTTTGTTGGTAAGCTGCTGCTCAGGCTCGCTTGATTGTATCATAGGGGCAGTGGCTAAAAAATCTAGAGGCAGAGTTTGCAACCTCTGCTCTCTAAGTTTGTTAAATTCAACTAAGCCGTCATCATGGTATCTTATTTTAGCTATCTCTTGAACCTGAAATATCGACTCGGCCGAGGAGAACAGGTCATCAAACTCGTCTTCCTTATGTTCAAATTTAGTGAGTTTGGCCTGATCTAGAACATTATAGACGACCTTTTTCGGATCAAAGCGTCTGTTAGGCAGAGTGGCGAGATTTAATATATTAATCTTTTCCGCCTCTTTCTCTGCGTGTTTATAATCACGCAGAGTATAGACGCCACACCTTAGAAGGAAAGGAGGCCAGACTTGCTTCTTTGAATTCCTGAGAGTCTTTGTAGCCGATGCAGATGTAAGCTGATATGCTATCTCTCGAGCTAAAAGTTTGTCTGGTATATATAAGGGGAGGACATGAGGTCTGGCCTGGCTGCCGAAAACCCTTACATAAGTGATTTTTTTCTCTCCGAACCAGGTTCCTAGGGCTGTCAAGTCAATCTCTACTTGAGAGGAGATCTTAGGAGTAGGTCTAGCAAAAATTGCATAGTAAATAGGTAGCATGAATCCATTGCAGACTTGATATAGGTGGTGTTTATAATGGGCTTTCCATAATTTCTGGTGATATATATGAATGGGCATGGGGTCCTGTGGAGTCCATCTCCACCCTAACATAGGAAACTCGGAATTAAAACAGAGGGTATCTAAAATGTAGGCACTAAAGTAAAATGGAGGGATGAATCTATCAGTAACACGAGATTTGTTTCTGAAGTCAAGAATAGCAGTTGCTAACTTATCCGATAATATATTCCCCCAATCCATGATTTCACTATTACATGCTGCTTCCATCAAAGGTACCATATCTATGGAAAATTTTGAAGAATCATGCAATCCCCACATTCGACACATCATAGCTCCAGCATAACAATAAGGAGAACATAAGGAATTGACGGAGTACTTACCCGAAGACTCATGTTTGTGTTTCGCCAGGTTCTATCTCCATTCCCGTATAGGCTCTGACTCAGTTTCATTTTCATCTCTAAACTTCTCCAGGAATGCTTTATTATACTTCTTCTCTGGTTCGGGCAAATGGTACATTTGTCTCAAATCATTAGGCTGAAACGAACCGAAAACTCTCCCATCAATAGTGCAGAATATTCTGTTCGTAATTGGAATTTCTTCAATGGCCCATCTCACTACATCTGTATATGGAAGAATTTGCTCCCGAGCCGCTACCCTGTGCAGGTAGGAATCAGCCAAATCTTTCAGAGTAGCGTCAGATTTCTGGCTCGAGCCTGCTGTAGCTTGTACCGATGTTTGTTGAGGTTCCTCGGCTTCAACCAGGTTGTAAATGCTCTGCCAAGTAGTATTACTGAGACCAAGACATGTAGTATCTGAGATTAATCCTTTTTTGTTTGGTCCCGGATCGGCAGCATGTTGTTCTGTTACCACAGAAGCTGAAGCTGTTCCAGGTTTCTTAGATTTCTTCCCCATTTGGTCTGAATTTGCTACTGCGGAGAAGCTCTGCACAAGAGATAAAATGAACGTAATGCGGAGAATAGATGGCAAAAACTAAGTATAGAAGAATTATGTCAATCAATGAATAATGGAAGATAATCATAAGACTCCTGCGGATATAATCTCTGAAGGGATTTAGGCATAACTGCTCCATTAATTAGCCATTTAAACCTGTCAATCAATTAAATGCTCATTATATCCTTCATTTGCCGAATAGTCTATTTAAGCGTGGATTTGATTTTTATTTGGCGGTTGGGCGCAAGTGAATCACTATTGGGAAGCGGAAAGGCTTTTTAATAATAATTAATATAATATGCCGAAGCCATATCAATCCTTTTTGAAAGTCGTGCTTGGCTTTATCGCGATCGGCGATCGGAGGAAGATTTGGGCAGTTTTATTTAAGTTATTGTAGAATCCCCGATCGCCGATAGCGATATCGCTTAACTCGCATCGGGAGTTTTTAAGGAAAAGAGTTTTGTTGTATTCATATCGCATTCCCCGATTGCCGATAGTGATATCGCATCGGAGCCAGGAGAGGGGCCTTTTGTTGTGATTGTTTTATTTTCCCGATTGCCGATGATTTATTTACTCAAAAGGTTTTATAATGTTTCGTTTGTTTTCGGACCTTTTAGAGGAATGACGAGTTAATACGAATTTAATCTAAAAGGGACCCATTTCATATTATAGTTTTCTAAAGCAAAATTTTATGAAATGGGGGGTTGTTGTATAGCACGACAGGCATGTATCATCCTTCTTTAACAACTGGAGTGGTTTACCTTAAGTAGTTTTTCAGTGGGAGTAGTTAACAATATTAATTATGTAACATGTGATAAATTTAGTTAACAATATTAAAGTGATTTATTTGAAAATGTTTATTTATTTGAATATGTTTATCAGTTTTCAATTTAGTATTTTATGATATAATTATGTCTAATTTGAATTAAAAATCCAATAAAATTAAATTAGCTTTAATGTGATTTTTTGGAATTTTTGGTTGGAATTTGGGAACAAAATTGAGGTCAAATTTTAATTTGTGTTATTTAAATTGGTTTTTTTTATTGCATATATGATTCAACATTCTGAAAATCCCTAAGACATTTGGATTATGTAGAGTTTACTCATCAAACTTGTGATTTCAATAAATTCCAACAAAATTTTAGAAAAAATAAATAGGAAAACTTTTTAAAAAATGTCATACTTTTAAAAAAAATTCATTAAAAATAACTCTAAAAATTAATAGTCTATTATTATTATTATTTATTTATTTCTTTTAGTAAATATTAAAACAAAAAATTGTTTAAAGTTAAATTTAGTTATTTCTTAAAAGGTTGAGTTTGCTTACTTTTATGTTATCTGTGGTCCCTCTTTACAAATTCGAAAAGTGTTGAATGAGTCCACGTTTATAAAATATTAAATAAATAAAAAAGATATAATATTAATCCTAATTTAAAGAGTAAAATTATATATAATATTAGAGTAATTATAGAAGATTTTTAAATAAATAAAAAATATATAATATTAATCTTAATTTAAAGAGTAAAATTATGTATAATATTAGAGTAATTATACAAGATTTTTAGAATAGCCAATAAATTTTATTTAAGTTTTTTTTGTTTTGTTTTGTTTTGTTTTTTTTTTTTTTTTTTTGGTCTTTTTTTCACTTAGTTTGATGGATACTAAAAGCATGTGTTGTTATTATTGAACAATATTGTGAAGCTTTTCTTATGTCATTTTTCTTCTTTGTGTGCAAGCTTAGATTGTGATTTAAATTTAAAGGAAATGAACAATGGAAACATAGGTTGCATTGGTTTTTGGGATAGGGGAATGATAAGTATAAGGGGACATGTTCTTAGGACATTTCTAAAATTTATCCCAAAGGAGAAAACTATAATATATTCATGTGATAAATATATACATTGTTGTTTTTTTCATTTTTTTTAAGGGAGAAAACCATAATAATTTTTTTTCAAAGAAAAAACTTTATATATTCATGTGAGAAAAATATACATTGTTGTTTTTTGCATTCTAAGTCTTAGATTGAAGTCTGGAAGTCTTTGTTGTATTCATCTCTACATGGATTTTGTAGAGATTTTTTGTTTACAAGAATTTCTATAACTCATATATACATTGCCAAATTTTTTTTATGAAAACAATGAGAAATTACATATGCACTTCAATAGCATTGATTTGTTGTCCTTCATTGACCTCATAGATTCCTAAGAGGAACTTGGGGAGTTGTAAAGCTTCTTTCAAGAGAGTGTCTACTTCTTCGTTTAGTTCTCTCAAGATATGACTATATGTAATCCATTCAAAGGGGGATTGTAGCTCCCGGAGTTCCAAGATGAGAGTGTCCACTTGATCAGAATCTGGATTAGGGGGAAAAATTAGCTCAAAAATGAAAGTGCTCAGAATTGCACCAAACCAAACTCAAAGCAACTGGCCCATCGCAAGGAATTCAATGCAACTTGTTTCATTAAAATCAAAGTTTGTATGAGTGAGTTATGGCATGCTGTTTGTTATCCCAAATAGGTAAAAAAGAATTGCAGAACAGATATAGGCTAATGACATGGCAACCTAATCAGCATTCTGGGAATCTTCTTCAAATTTTTCATCAATAGTTATAGAAACCTTCCCATGGTCCATGAGTTCTTGGAGAGAAATATCTGGCATTATCGTGACACTTTCCGGGCTGATCAAAGGATCAACATATAACGTATCTGGGTATGCAGGATTTGTTACACTAGTTGAGACCCACAATACTCTTTGCTTTCTTGCCCCTCTTTTTTTCAAGATCTTCCCATCGAGGGCCAAAGAAATTTTCCTGATATAGTTCGTAAGCAAGAACGGCTTGTGTCGTGGCAGCCTTCCCTCTATGTGCAAGTGCATCATTAGTTCTGATCTTTTCAAGGTTTTTGTCCACAAGTGTGTCAACACAACTTACAAAAAAGGAAGCAACCACGATTTCCTCCAAAAATTCCAAATATTTCTGAACAAGAACGATGGATAGTTGAGATTGTATCGTGGGATTACTGTGGAATATGGATAGTTATGAAGCATATCAAATTGAATCATGAAAAGTTTCATCACATATCGCACTCAGCCATAAATATTTCATCGCATAGCACATTCGGTGAAAGGAGCCTTGGGAATGCAAGGAGGAGTCATGCGTTGACTTGTTCTGCGATTTGCGATGAGCCGAGATTGCGATGAGTTGAGATTTGCAATGTCATATTTGCAAAGGAGTATTGTGAAGAGAATATGCAATCTGTTATAAGTACTGTGATGCGATCTGCAGATTTTTATATGCATTTAAACCAAGTTTTAATATGTAATACGTGTTTATGTTATGTTAACGGATAAGTGTAGGTTAGCACTAAATGTGCTTAACCCCACTTAAACACCACTTATCTTAACATTAAGTGTGTACTTATCTTGGCGGAAGATATGGAAAACCTGCTAAATGCAGAGCAACTCCAATTTTGGTGGAGTTAACTCGGGGACTTCCAATTTTAGTGGAAGTTTTCTAGGCCTGGAGTAAATGAGGCCTATCTTGAGAAATATTTGACCAAATTGGGCTCAGGAAAAGTCATTCTTAGAATTTTGGCATGCTGGGCATCCATTGGAATAGTTTTCAGCGGTAGAGGAGTGCTCCTTGATGGTGTTTTTCCCATTTGAAGATAAAATATGCCTAGTGCCACCAAGAGAGGAGGTCATTCCTAGAGGACCTATAGACCAATTGAAGAACCAAAAGATGATACTCAGGGGCTTATGGATGCTCTAAATCCATTCGTAGATTCAATTTCTGTTTGGACCACATCTTCAAGTTAAAATTGTAGGTTGATCAAGGAAGGTGTATGGATCATTCAGATTTTGAGCCAGTTCGGTGAGGGTTTTGAGATGGAGATGATCTTAAAGGGACCTTACATCCTCCATATGTTTGCAACAATACCCTTTGCAACAGTTTTGTAGCATTTTTCTCATCTTTTCTCTTTATGTGTTTTGAGAGAAAAATATTGTTGATGTAATTACAGTTATTGAAGTACAAATTTGATGCTCTTTCATATTTGAGTAAGGTATATTGGTAAAATGCCTATGTGTTGTTGACAGTAAGTGTATGGGAAAGGGAATTTGGAGGAGTTGTTTCTTTTTAGGAGAAAATTACCATTTCAGATCAGCACATTAATGTACTCATTATTTTTAAATTTGGAGCACAATAACAATGAATCATGCCTTAGAGCTGATTCAAGGAGACGTAGCCCAGGCAGGGTGAACTCCTTCATCAAATGGCTTGTGTTTTCTATATGATGTATTTTCCTTTCATGTGCTTAATGGTTTCATGTCTATAACCTACTCATGGAATTACATATTGAAAAATCCCAAGAAGAAATCCTTATGATAATCTGAAAGCTCAGTAAAATTTCCTATGCACATAAGAAACACATTTTTAATATTGATGAGGGAGCTTGCATAACATTATCAAGTTTTCCCATATTCATATCAAATTGGTATCAGCGCATCAGGTTCATTGTTGCTTTTGTTTCTTTGTGAAAAGAGGGTTATCTATTTGTAAGGTGAAAATGCTTACCAGGTTGAAGCTTTGGAAAGGAGTAGGAAAACTTGTTGGTATAGCTTCCTAAGTAGGAACAAGGAGAAGAAAGCTAGGATTGCCACGAGCTCCACCTCAAGTTTCACCTTCATAAAGTATTGAGGCTTCAAAGAGCATATCTCAAGGAGAAGAGCCTACAAGTATCACAAGGGAAGAAAGTAAAAAGAATGGTGATTCACCACGATCTTCACCATAGGCTTCTTTATTTTCTACAAATTTGATGCAATTTTCTGAAGTAGAAAATCCTTCCAAGATGGAACATGGACATATTTCTACTTTTCGTCCACATGATGTGGAAGAGGTTCAATTGGAACCTTATGTTGAGGAGCTGAAAGAGGAAGACAAAAGAGTCCAAGAGAAGACTTAAAGAATTCGGAAGGGGTATGAAATCATCTTTCTCTCTCAATCAAGAGATCAGACAAATGGCGAGCATGCATATGCTTCTTATTTATATGCACATATTAATGAAAATTCTTTTGGAGCCTTTGAAAGACACAACAAAGGTATTGGGTCCAAGATCTTGGAAAAGATGGGATACCAAGAAGGCTTAGGACTTGGTGTAAATTAGCAAGGCATCAAGAACCCAATAAAGGTGAAAGAAAGGCCTAAGCATGAAGGCTTGGGGTATGTTGCACAAGAAGAACGGTCTTCCGATCACAAAAATTGGGTATCATGTACCTATTGCCGCAAAAATGGACATCAAGTAGCAAGGTGTTGGACTTTGCATCTAGAGCTTGTACCCGTTTGGTTCTCTGGAAAGGCACCATTGAAATGGTTTGGTAAGAAATGGATAGATTTCTTATCCAATTAAAGGCTTTGCATGTCTTTTTATGATTTTTGCATCCTTGCTAATTGAATGCATGCTGCATGTTACGCAAAGAAGATAATTGAAAGTGGAGTATGTTGAGACTCACTTGCAGCAAATTTGTTTATTCAGCTCTAAGAGTACATGTACATGTGAATGTGGAATTATTGTACTATGATTGTACTTGTGAGAGAGTTGGAGAATTGTATACATGAATGAGATTTTGTCTGTATGAATAGTGGATTTTGATGATTTCATTGTGCTTGAACATGCATGAGTAGTTTACATGTGTTGGTCGATTACTTTGTTTAACATGCATGATGTCAACTTGAGAGTGTTGATCATTTGCACATGCATGAATGTCGACTTGCGTTGGTCGATTTTGTGTACATGCATGTCATATCGAATTGGAAAAGTCAATTTTGTCTCCAAATGTGAAAAGGAGATGTTGATGAAGTTTTCGTGAAATTTGAAATTCTTTTGTTTGGGAAAATAATTGTCAAATCATTATGCATGCTTATGCTTGACTTGTGAGTCAACTGTTTGAAGAGGCATGTTTTGTTGAATCGTGTTTGGTTGATGATGTTTTTAGACCAAGATGTGAGAGTACATGGCGATGGTCACATGATGTGAAATTTGTTTCTTTTTTATGTGCTAGAGGATATGTAGTCAAATTATTTCTTACATGTGTGTTTGTGATAAGATGTCAAGAAATTTTACAACCATTGTAGACTATGTTGTGTGTTGACACCAAGAAGAGAAGGAGATGGCAAATGCATTCTTCCAGATGTGGAATTTGGAACCGTGGAGGTAAAATAATGGTCATTTCCTTTCTATTATTACTAATGTTTGAATTCACTGTTGTAGTTCACTCAGATGGGCTTATTGGGAAATTGGTTTCAAAAAGAGAAGCTTGCATCGCATGCATGTTTGTGCAAAGGAGGAACCTGATTCTCAGTGGGAAGGAAAGTTAGCTTTCGAAGCATAGAAGGATCACCTTGGTACAAAAAATTGTTACATCAGCCAGCAAGTGTTAGATATTTGGCTCAGCAGCAAAAGGAAAATAGTGGTTGAAGAGCCAAGCCATTTGAAAGGCAAGGCAAGGCAAGGCATGTTAGTGACGAAACTATTGTCATAGTGATTTCTCCAAGTAGAATCAAGATGATAGAACTTGGGAAATAAAAGAGTGTTCAACACTCATGAGATAACCATTTTTTGGGGTCCAAAATCATGTCAGTGGGAAGGAGTGATCAAAATCTAGATCAGGGGCAAAAATTAACTTAAAATGAAAGTACTCGGAATTAAACGAAACTAGATTCAATGCAACCGACCCATCGCAAGGAATTCAACACAACTTGTTTCATCAAATTTCGAGTTCGTATGAGTGAGTTATGATATGTTTTATGTTTTCCCAAACAGGTAAAAAAATTGCAGAATAGGTATAGGCTGATGACATGGCAACCCAGTCAACATTCAGTGAATATTCTTCAAAATCTGCATCAATAGTTATAGAAACTGTCCCATGGTCCATGAATGCCTCGAGAGCAAGATGTGGCATTTTCGTGACACTTCCAGGGCCGATCAAAGGATTAACATATTGCGTATCTGGGTATGCAGGATTTGTTACACTAGTTTAGACCCACAATACTCTTTGCTTTCTTTCCCCTCTTTTTTTCAAAAGCTTCCCATCGAGGGCCAGAGAACTTTTCTTGATATAGTTTGTAAGCAAGAATGGCTTATGTTGTGGCAGCCTTCCCTCTGACTGCAAGTGCATCATTAGTTTTGATCTTTTCAAGCTTTTTGTCCACAAGCGTGTCAACACAACTTACAAAAAAGGAAACAATCATGATTTCTTCCAAAATTTCCAGAGATTTCTGAGGAAGAGCGATGGATGATTGAGATTGTATCGCAAGATTACTATGGAAGATGGACGGTGTTGAAACATATCACATTCTATCATGAAACTTTTCATTGCATATCGCACTCAGCCATAAATATTTCATCGCATCTCTCATTCATAGAAAGGAGCCTTGGGAGTGTGACGAGAAGTCATGTGTTGACTTGTTCTGTGATTTGAGATGAGCGGAGATTTTCGATGTCATATTTGCGAAGGAGTATTGCGAAGAGAATCTGTGATCTGTGATAAGTACTGCAATGCAATCTATGGAGTTTTAAATGCATTTAAACTGAGTTTTAATATGTAATACGTGGTTATGTTATGTTAACGAATAAGTGTGGTTTACCAATAAACGTGCCTAACCCCACTTAAACACCACTTATCTTAACATTAAGTGCGCACTTATCTTGGCGGAAGATATGACAGACCCACCAAATGTGGATGAGCTCCACTTTTAGTGGAGTTAACTAGCGAACTTCGAGTTTTAGTGGAAGTTTTCTAGGCCTGGAGTAAACGAGGCCTATCTTGAGCAATATTCGACCAAATTGAGCACAGGAAAAGTCATTCTTAGCATTTTGGCAGGTTGGGAATTCATTGGAATAGGTTTTAGAGGCAGAGGAGAATTTCTTGATGGTGTTTTTCCCACTTGAAGATAAAATATTCTGAGGGACACCAGGAGAGGAGGCCATGCCTAGAGGAACTATAGATCAATTGAAGAACCATAAGAGGCTACTTAGGGGTTGATGGATGCTCTAAATTCATTGGTAACTTATGTTTTATGTTTATACCACATCTTCAAGTTCAAATTCCAGGTTGAACTAAGAGGTTGTATGGATCATTCAGATATTAAGCCAGTTCTTGGAGGATTTGGAGATGGAGATGATCTTGCAGGGATCTTCCAACCTCCATATTTTTGCAACAACAACCTTTGCAGCAGTGTTGTAGAATTTTTCTCATTTTTTCTCTTTATGTGTTTTAGAGAAAACTATTGTTGATGTACTTACAGTTATTGAAGTACAAATTTGATGCTCTTTCATATTTAAGGGATCTTGGTAAGATGCCCATGTCTTGTTGATAGTGGGTGTATGGTAAATGGACTTTGTAGGAGTTCTCTCTTCTTAGGAGAAACTTACCATTTCGTTTCATAACATTGATGTACTCATCATTTTTAAATTTGGAGCATAATAATAATGAATCATGCCTTAGAGCTGATTCAAGGAGATGTAGCCCAGGCAGGGTGAACTCCTTTGTCAAATGGCTTGTGTTTTGTTGTATGATGTATTTTCCTTTCATGTTCTTAATGGTTTCATGTCTATAAACTACTCATGGAATTACATATTGGAAGACACCAAAAATAAATCCTTGTGATAATCTGAAAGCTCAATAAAATTTCCAACGCACATAACAAACACATTTTTAATACTGGTGAGGGAGCTTGCATAGCATTAACAAGTTTGCCCACATTCAGATCGCCACTCCAATATTATGAATTTTTTATGTGTGTTTCCCAATAAATAGCCAATTTAGAGTCCCCACGGACTTGGATCTTGTTAATATTTTCCATTTTTGCAATCTGTATGAGACACAATGTGAAAAATTATTCCTTATTATTGGTACCTCTTCTAATGGAAAATCTGTTGCAGAGAAAATGTGAATGGAAGAATTATATGGAAACCACTATTCCATAGAGTGCCAAGTGGCCTATAACAAGTTATATTATGTAGTATTATACAAAACCCTTATTCTTTCCAACTATGAAAAATTTCGAGCAATTTAAAAAGGAGTTGAGCGACATTCAATTATTGGACACTAGATATGAGCCTTTACTTTAGGAAACTCAAGTGTAACTAGTTTCAACGTGCAATAAGGTCCATAAAGGATCTATCACATAGAGAACTGTGGTTTTCCTTCCCCATGTTTCTTGTTAATGATAATTATGTTAAACATAATAGGCATTCCCTTTTCAATCATTTTTTTTACAAACTTTTACAAATGTGTTGAAAACCTCTATAAACTACTTTAGTTTTGTAAAGAGATTTAAGTTCATAATTCAAATTAAGAAGGGGATTGAATAGGAATTTATTCCAACATTTAGTTCTCAATAAAAGTCACTACTATCTGGTTTTTTTCACAACTCGTGAAGTTGGGAGGGTGGAAGAAATGAACTTGAATGGCTCTTAGAGTTCCGTGTACAATATGAAAAAAATGAGACGATTCAAAAAATGAGAAAGAACAAGAGCCACAACCACAAATGATTAGCTTTTTTAAATGTTGCATGTTTTTTTTTTCCTGACATGGAGGATTTTATTATTGTAGTTTTTCCATTGAAAACACGATATCTAAAAAACTAGAGACCTAAATTGAAATTCATCGTACAAAACCCATGTTTTGAGCTACAATTTGTACAACATATTTAGATCCAGTGCAATACAAAAATAATGGATATTAAATTGTTCGTTTTATTCAATCATCAAATCCATGATTAGAAAAAATGAATATACATGTCTGAATTATCTCTGAAGTCTACCTATAAAATTCCTAAATTTATTTAAAATGTTCTTGAATTTTTCTCGAAATATCATAGATGAAGTCCATAACAATTTGGGGATTTCTCCTAAGGGTCCAAAAATCCCCATAATGTAGGAATGCAAGGTATGCAAGGTATTTTTCAAGAGGATGTGTCCCATACAACATAATGAAAAATTTAATTAAATTCATTTCTATAAAAATGATATTGCATATATAATACTCATATTCTTGAAAAACTAAGATATGTGTAAATCTAAATATTAAAATTTTCATTCTTGAATTTTTAAAATAATGAATATGGTTTTAAATAAAGTAACATTCATAATCAGTTTTCTTGGTGGTTTTTCTTGATTGAAAGAGTAAAAAAAATTGTTTTCACTCATATAAGTATTATAACCGCATTTGTTTTTATTTATAAATGAAAATATTATTATTTATAAATTATAATCACAATAAAAACTAACTTATTTACTTATTTTGAAAATTTGAACACAAAATAGAAATTCTAATAGGTGGGTAAAGTAGTAACATTAAATACAAAAAATTATGCATTGTGGTTGTTGTGCCACCTCTCCTAAAGCGAATTTTCTTTAGTGCGACTTTTTGCAAGCTTTTCTGGTGGTTTTTTCCAGTCTAATTTCTTTAAAATCTGGCAAGAATTCATTGAAATCAAAAACTTGATGGGTAACCCCTACACAATCCAAGTGCCTTAGGGGTTCTTCAGGGTGTTAAATCCATATATACAATAAAAAAAACTAGTTTCAATAATATAAATCAAGATTTCACCTCAAAATTGTTTGACAGATTCCGACACCTGAATCTCAAAAAATTCTCACTAAAGACAACTCCCTCATTAAGTCCACATGTTCACTGTACTAGAAAACTATGGAAATGCAAGGAATATAGTGTGGAACTAAACATCATTAGTTGGAGAATACAATTTCAAATGTCGAAACTAAAGAAGACACTAGCCAGGAAAATTGGCATCAATGGTAACTCCATAAATATTAAGTTGAAAGCTTATTTACTAGACTATCAAGTTATTAATAGTAAGGGTTATACTTGGTTCAATTTAATGGTGGGTATATATCACCTTGGGTATTTCAATTTAATGGTGGGTATATATTACCTCGATTATTTATTTATGGCTTAATATACTTGTTAATATTACTTACCAATATTAAATTATGTTAAAATTGGACAACTAGGTCCAAACTCCATGTTGTGTTGCTTAGATGAGGATACCAATATTTTTATTGGGTTCCTCTTTCGAAGAGCTGTAATATTGATCTAAAATTGATCTTAATCCGATGAGCAGAACATTTATTTTGAATTTATTTTTAATAATTTCAAATATGTGCAGGTCGGCCTTAAGGTTTTACACCCCCAGCAGATGTGTCACACACCTCAGTGGTTGATATAAATAGAGTCAACGTTGGAGGACTTTTTCACTCATCTCATCCTCACACATCATCTCCTCCTCTGATTTAGTATGAGATCCTTGGAAGCAGTTTTGGTTCACACGTGGAAAAGAAGGACGAATTTACTGCAGCTAAGGTTTTGGAAGAATTTACTGCAGCTAGGGTTTCCATGCAAGTTTGACCAGCATTGACTTTGGTCAACGCATGGTCCAAAGAGGCTGAATTTTGGTGGAGACCTCGATTTTCGAAGGCCATACATATTGGCACAAGAACCGAGGTCAAAATGTTGACCGAAGATCGAGTTGCATTGAATTTTTTGCTGTTGTCTTGTGTCGACTTTTCTGGACAGCGTTGACTTTTCTAGGGTTGACTTTGGGTTGACCATGTGGATGTTTTGAGGACTGTTGTGACACATGTTGGGTTGGCTGACCAAGGAGAATTTTCTGGTTCAAGCATCTTGTTGACCATTGTAACGCACCACCACATTTTTCTGTTTCTGGTTTGTCTTCTATAATTCCACTGGTTTGTTCTATCAACATTTTACTTGATTGTTTATGTGATTGTTGTAGTGAAAAGTAAAGTTGCATCTGTTAGTCATCAATATTTCTCACCTGTTCATGATGACTAGTTGTTACAGGCAAGTTTTCTAGCAGTTGATCTCCAATATGTCAAATTTGTCAGCTAGAAAACACCCATAAACATTTTTTCCCTCCTAACCTTTTCAATTAGCCCATGACGAGATAAAACCTCATTGTATGTCAAATTTGTCAGCTAGAAAACACCCATAAACATTTTTTCCCTCCTAACCTTTTCAATTAGTCCATGACGAGATAAAACCTCATTGTCAAATCCCTATCTAGCCTCAGCCATACAAGCTTGTCCATCAGCTCCAAAGATAATAATCCAAATCTGTCCAAAAATTCTCCCCTAAGTTAGGTAGTGGCGCTTTAGGCGATTCTCCCTTGGAAAACTATCCTAAAGCCAAAAAAACCTCTATCTAATATCAACCAGTCCTAGATGACCTTCCTATTCTGCAAATAAAGCTTGATTACACCCTTAAGTCACACCACTAACAAGCCTTGAAGTCTCAACAATACATATGCCACAGGTCAAGCTGATATTAGTTAAATGTACAGTGTTTCAATGTCTTCGTCAAAGAGCAGAAGTATACTAGTGTTCCAAAAGACAGTATTAAACTCAACATGAGAAGACAACTGTTTCTCATGTGGTTTTGAGCCTAGGATGCAAATACTGGATAGAGAGTTATTTCATTAAGCTCCTGTAAACACAGTCAAAGGTTAGTGAATAATAAATGACAAGAAATGCTCTACAGATACTAGCCAGGCTGCCTCTGATTGTCTAAGGATGCACAAGGGTATTTGAAAAGAAGAATTACATGTCTCAGAGAGATGCCCTTCATGGCATGTTGTCATTTTTACATTTTCATTTGCTTAAAGTATGAATAGTTAGTGAAAGGAAAGAGAACACTGTTTGAAAGCTGATGAAATGGAATCACTGAGAAAACCTCCTCCATGAATGAGTAGAGGGCTGAAAGACTGAGAAAACCTCCTCCATAGATGAGCAGAGGGTTGAAAGACGGAGAAAACCTCCTCCATACATGAGCAGAGGGTTGAAATACTGAGAAAACCTCCTTCATTTTACAAGCAGAGTGTTTGGCACTGTGATAAAGGCCTCCTTCATATAATAAGCAGAGGGCCAGGAATAGAGGCAGGGTTTTAACTGCAATAGGAAAGCAACTGAAGGCTTATGGATAGAAAAATGGTGTTCAAAATAGAAGGAAAGCAGTGGTACTATGATAATCCAAGAGGTTTGATTTTTATTCTATCAGAGTTTTCCTTCAAAGGAAATCTGAAGCCAAAATGAACAAATCCTGCTGAGGTATGTGATTTCATCAAAAAAGGTTTCCAGAGATTTTCTTCTTGATCAACAGGCATGAAATCTAGCCATTGTTTTCCTTCAAAAAACAGATTTGAAATTAGTGGAAATCCATTCAAGGTTTATAGGTTGAGAGCTAGGTTAGACATAGGCCAAAGAGTGATGTTGATATTCAAAAAGGTGTACTCTTCCTGTTCATGAAGATCTTTTCAAAAAACTCATCAAAATTGACAAGAAGGTGACCTAAGCCTTGTTTTCTCAAGGGGACTTTACAAATAAACAACACAGAGACACTAGTTGTGAAAAAGGATATGGTAAGTGTTTTAAATTCACATACCACACTCAAAGAAAATAAAACATGCCACTATCACAGTCAAAAGCCTCTTTATGGACATGTGAAAATGACCTTGTTGTTGCATATGAGTCCCAAGGGTCTTTAAAAGCCTTTTGTCCTTGATAAACAGGTATGGGTAAGATCTGGGGAGTACAAATGAGGTTCTTCACCCACAATCAAAAGAAAGGCTCAAACAACACCTGACAGTTCAATCAATTTCACAGTGGGCATCAAAATACCAGGAGAAAAAACTGTCAAAATAAGTTTTAAAGTGGTTTACCTCCTTGCAAGAATGGCAAAGAATGCCTCACAGATCATTGATATGTCTTTGAGCAGATTTTTTCCTTTCAAGGGACAGAAATAGGCAAACAGTGAAAAGAGTATTTCATTAATGAGAAAAACACTAAGAAAGATTTTGGTTTTCAAGATGGCTTTTTCACTTTCAAAGCAGGGTCATATGTATGAGGATCCTCAAAAAAATATCATCCACAACAACTTTTAGAGTCCTGGTCAAATGATGGCTTTGTGATGTTTTAAAGATTATAAAGGATGACAATAGTGCTTCATTGTTTGTTTAAAACAAAGGCCTTTTCAAAATGTTTTCAAAACCCTCACGAAGCAATTTTCAAAAGGTTGTTGGCTTTTTGAAATATAAAAGGGTGGATTGACTGTTGCCAAATCACATTGCTCAATTCAAAACGCAAGTGACATCTTCCTTGGCTGTTCACTGGACCAAGCAAAGAATTTTCGAGCCATATGTAGAGTTTTAGGAGGCTTAAAGCTTGTGTGGCACACCTGGAAAAATGTGCAGCGCATTCAGAACACATATTACAAATGTTTATAACGATGGCACGCGGCGCGCCTGTGCGCACGGTCACCACTGCCAGAAGGCCGACCCGACACTTGTTTTACTACACGACGCTCTTCCATTTGAACGTGTCGCGACTGTTTGAACAATCAAAAAACCTCCAAAAGGTCTTGAAACCTGCTCAACTCACCAAGCAAGGGCCACAAGCCGTCCTCAAGGTATTTTTATTTTCCCCTTGGTGCATTCAAATTCTAAAGGGATGATTGATGCCATGTTTTTCAAACTAAAACAGTGATTGAATAGTGAAGTTCTTGATAAGAAAAGCGAGGTGGTTTGTTACTATGTTGCCAAAGACTATTACAATAGAAGGCTAGGGTGTGTTTACATTAGTTTCAAAAGGCTTAAAACTACCTTCAAGAACAATGATAAACCATAACACTAATTGCAAGGCAAAAACACAGTGGTAGAAGGTTTTCAAGTTGTTGAAGGTGTCCCAGCGGTGGTGAAAACAACATTAATCTCTGTCAGCAAAATCTAAGGTGAAAAAGTGTTTACAATGTGAAAGAAGTATTTATAAAGTAAACACAGTGTTTGTAAGGTGAAAACAGTGAGCCTAATTTGAAAACAGTGGTCTTAGTCCGAATGCTTGTCACTTCAAAAGTGTCCTCTTTGAATGGTGAAACAGTGAAGCCTAGTTCAGCCTCTTTGTTCCATAAAACAGGGCATGCTATAAAGATCTTTTAAATCAATTTGAAGGTGTTTTTGTCTATCTATGTATAAGAAACAGTGAACAATAGAAGAGCATTGTTTGGGGAAGGGTGATTTTGTTTTTTGTGTAAACACAAGGAGATCCTTGATTCTAAAAAGAAAACACAGATACCTCTTTTCAATACCCTACCCAAACACATAAATAAATTGACTGCGTGCTTTCTATTTGACAAAAAACTTGTTGTTTGGCACAAAAGAGGACAAATCAGTGATTTAGAAGGAGCACAAAGTTGGTGTTGGGAGACTATTTCACACAGCATTTGAAGTAGTTTGCCTTGGTCAAACAGTGACTAACAAGGAGGACAGAAGTGTGGTTGAGAAAAACATTCCAAAGGCCATTTGAGACAGCTTGGTTTTGCAAATAACATTCAAAAGAGAATGCCTCCCAAGCAAGACAGTAGGAGTGGCCTCCATAGGAGATTTGAGCCTGTTTCCATGGAAGAAGTAAATTCTCATCCATCAATCCTTTTTAACTTCCATGAGGTTGGGTGTCTAGATTTTTGTCAAAGAGTGCAAGAGGTGAAGAGCTACTCCCCTTTGACACATCTTTATGCTTTGAAGTTTCAATTGAAGCACTTTCAACTGGCAGGCCTAGATTTCAAATTCTCTCCAAGGTCCATTTCCAAGGCCACCAAAATCCCTTATGTCGGGGAGAAGTGGTTTAAACAAAGCCACCTGGACTCAGAAGAATACAAGCATTTTCTGAAGCATGAGCATGGAGATTCATGCCCATCCATTTTTCCCTTCTCATATCTATTGACTAGTTACGCCCCCCTCATGAAGATAATCATGAAATACTTCACTTGCGAGGGAAGATTCTCCCGAGTCTATGCCTATCATATCCTATTGCTCATGCATTTCACGAGGGCCAAATTGTTAAATCTCCCTTTCTTCCTACATAGAAGTATTGAGAAAATGGCCTCCATTGTTCAGAAAAAGCCTCCTTCTCAGCAAACAACCTGCCTCTTCCATCACTCCCTCGTCAAGGTTATCATTCTTCATTCACTTGAGAAAAAGGAAATCTCTTGGGATAATTTCATCACACATCTAGATTTCACCATTGTCGCTTCGTTTCATACATCTCCTTCACCTTCCACTCACCATCCTTTGCCTTCTTCAAGCAAGCCTATTCCCAAGAAGCTCAAGTTTCCCATTGAACAAGCAAAAGAGCATGATGAGGAAGAAGAGCATGAGCAAGAAGAGGAAGGTGATGATGAGCAGCATCATGATGAAACAGGGCGGCAAGGGGAAGAAGAACAAAGTGAGGCAGAACAGCAAGGGGAAGAAGAGCATGATGAAGAGGAGCATGATGATGAACAAGCGTAGCACAGTGCAGGTGAGCAGCCTCTTGATGAAGAAGGGCATTATGAACAGGTGCAACATGATGAACAGAGGCGGCCACCGCATGATGAACAGAGGCAACCATAGCATGATGAACAATAGTCTCATGATGATGAACAGAGGCAGCCACAGCATGATGAAAAACAGTCTCATGATGGTGAACAACAGCTTCAAGAAAAATAACCACAGCCTCATAAAAAAGAACAGTAGCATGATGAAGAGATACAACACAGTGAGGAGGACAACCCTCAAAAATAAATGCAAAAAGACAGTCAAGGAATCCATGAAGAAATCCAAGATAGTGGCAATAATGATGAGCAAAGTAGCAAGGGTAAAGAGCCAATGGAGCATGTGCTAGCTGACTCTCCTAGGCAAGGGGCCATGCTCTCTTCTCCGAAAGTGGCCAAGCCCCCGACATCAAGGAAAAGGGTTCCTAGAGTTGTAACTCAAAATGTGACTAGGGCCCTTCGAAGCAAGGGAAAATTTCCCAAGAAGCCCATTTTCGAATTTCCCAAGAGGAGGAAGACTAAAGGAGTCGTCCAAAGCAAAGGAAAGGAGAAAGAAGAAAGCAGTCATGAAAAGGAAAGGGAATTCAACATCATTCAAGTCCAAAGTGATGATAGTGACAATGAAGCTCGGATCCTAGAAAATCTCTTGATCAATAGAAGAAACCAAATTGATTCTTTAAAGACTGATCTTGAGAGGGCTAGAAAATTCAATCACTTTTTACAATTTCAAAACAAACAAATGAGTGTCCATATGGCGGTATATGAGACACGGGCAATCAAATACAAAAAGGAGGCCTCCAAAGCACAAGTGATATTGGAAGAACTCATGGGTGAGTTCGGTGAGAGCGAAGATGAAGATCAGCTCAGGAGAAAGAGGCCAAGAACCATGGGGCTCAAAAATGCCCTTGAGAAACAAAAGGAAGAAGAAGCTGCCCTTCTCCAATCTACCCCTCTCACTGTATTGTTCACACAAGAAATAGAGAACAATTGAGAAGCATGACTTGAGAAGGTTAATGATCACTTGGAGAAGAAGTTGGAGAAGGAAAATAGAGACTTGGACCTTCAACGGAGGATGACCGGGCATTATAAGAAACCCAATCAATTTTCCCAGTGGAAATTGATCGCCACTCCAGGAAAACTCAAGGTGGCTAAAAGGAAGCGCCCGGCACTAAAATTGAGGAAAGACACCTCAAAGCTCCAAATTTTAGTCTCAAATTCACAACATGTTTCTGAAATCCCTTGAGGGTCATGCTCGCCAAAATTGGGTGAATTTCGACAAATTTTGGTTTTTTGTCATTCTTGGGTTTTTGGCTAAAACTCATGGGCATCACCATTTCAGTTTGGGGCATCCTCAAAGGATGAAAATGGTATCATTGGATGCCATAATTTTAGGGGCATATACTCAGAAATTTTCATATCAATTGAAGATCATTTGCTCCCAGAAAATGGCGAAAAACACTCGCTTTTTCTACACTCTGCCCTGTTTATCAGCAAGGCCTATTTTTTGGGTTTTTACACACAAGTATATTTTTTGAAGACTTCTAGTGGTCAGTTGGGATAAGAATAAACATTTCCATAAAATAGACATTTAGAGCTTTCCAACAAGCCATCACGGGCCTCGTTTCGACATCGGGAAGGCCTCCAAAAGTTGTCAGCAAGTTAGGGGACTTTCTGCTGATGTATTTCTTGAGTATTTTTGCAAAAAATGCACTTTTCAAAAGTGACTTTTCCTCATGTGCGTTTAGCTATTTTTGTGCATGGTTAGTTAGGAAAAGTCAATTTATTTCCCTTTTTTAGCATTTTTGAGATATTTTATTAGATATTTTGTGCCTTGGGCTTTGCAAAGCCTCAAGGACAAAATCAGATATTTTGGATAGGCCAATGAGATTGCAAGTTGAACTAAGAGGTTTTCCTCACTTTGGCCCATATATTTTGAAGGCTTTCATTGTAAACAAGGCTGAACTTGATGAATAGAAGCAATATATGGTTATATAAGCCTTGGAAGAAACACTTGTCTCATGCTTTTGGATAATTTCTTGGATGTTTTTGGATGATGAAAGAGGATTGTTGTTGAATTCCATGACTTGGTAGAATGGTATAGTGTC